>JAPQNM010000001.1:3151489-3163989 GCA_029783475.1 Metacarcinus magister | reverse complement strand
GGGGCGCAAGTCACTGCTTATTTGAACTCCTAAGTCCCTCACACTATATGACCTTTCCTAAGGTAGTGTCATTTAATGTGTAGTCTACAGACCTATTACCTTTACCTACGGTTAGGTACGGTTAGGTTCGGTTATATAAGCTTTATATATTTCACTACCGTCAACCACATAAATCAACCAGCTATGTCAACCAAATAAGTCAGTCAGTCAGACAAGTCAACCACAAAATCAACCAGCTGTCAGTCAAATAAGTAAGTCAGGTAAGTCGGTCACAGTAAGTCAGTCAGGTCAGTCACAGGTATATTTTCGTCTCCTTAACCTTAACCTTCACCTTTTTCATTAATTCTTCAAGGTCACGATAAAATAACCTTAATAAATACATACACAATCACCAAAACCACCATGTACGTTTACCTATACATACACAGAGCTACACATGTACGCTAAAACAAAATATATACAAAACTAGCACAAATGATAATGGCTAACATAAATAGGAATAAACATGTCTTATAACTATTATTTAAACTTAACTAATAGATGATTATATACTCTAGGCATTCAGTGAGGTGTTACAGGTGTTGTTGATAGGCCTAGGTGTGTGTAAGTACGTGAAATAGGCCTACCTTTGCGTGGACTGTTCCCATTTTGATGTTTATATACAAGATTGTGTTCAGTGTTGACCGGCCTACAGTGTTGCCAACGTAGGAAAAACACTCTATATGTATTAATGTTTAAGCTAATTATGTATGAAATGTTAGTAATTATTATCTTTATTTATGGTAGTTTATGTTTTTGTTTATAATTATTAGTTTGTATGTGATTTAGAAGTGTTTAAATGGGTTGTGTTGACCGGCCTGCAGTTTTGCCAACCTAAGAAACACACGTAAAATGTATTAATATTGAAGTTAGTTATGTTTAAATATTAGTTATTATTATCTTTATTCATGGTAGCTTATGTTTTTATTTATAACGATTAGTTTTCATGTGATTCCGAAATGTTTGTTTATCTTTTGGTCCGACCTCTATTTTGGCGCCAAACTCGCATTTGATTTAAGGAATTATATTATATTTGGTTTTATCTATACTTATTTTTGCATTATAATAGTAAGGATGATTTAGTGGTTATTATATGTGATTTTTTGGTGGAGTAAGCTCAAAGGATTTTAACCACTGATCTCCACTTATATTGAGATCAGTGGTTTAAGCTGCAACTGGGAGATAGCTGAGATTACTGGCACAGACTAAAGACCCAGACTGAAGCTCTACTCCTTACAACACAACGCAGAGGAGAAAGGTACATAACCATATTGTTACGTAAAGTTAAGAAAAGGGAGTTCCATTTGCCTTACCACACCACAACACTACGGCAAACACATCTGCTGCCTCGGTGCGTCCTTGGGTGAGTGATGTGTTGGGCAGGCACTCCTTCCCTCCGTAGATTCATGCATGTATCGGTGGACTGCGAGGTGACACACTATAAATATAACCTTCTGGGCATCCGGGGCAGGGTGAGAAAACTACAATACTCCCAATCCTCTCTTGTTTACTGAACCTTAACCTTGTATGTACACTCAGCACCGCACCCACGTCTTCAGATTGACAAGACGCGCTGCTCCTGTGGTCTCAGATTGGCAGGTGACGCTACAAATCCCGCGTCTTCTCTCATAAACCCGCGAAATATTGGCGCCACTATCCCCCATCGTAACACTATATATATCTGGTAAATCTTAGAAGGAGTAGTACCCAACCCAACATCTAGGAACGACAAGACAACAACAAGATAAGACAAGACAAGACAAATGATGGTTATTCGTCATTTCTTATCTTCCCTACTTCCTTACGCTTTCCAATACCTACATCGTCTATTATATATATCTTATTGATTATATTATACCTTTATATCACTGTTTTATTCATGGTTTTCCTTATTTATTACGTGGCGTCTTTTTCTTTTAGCTTATTTTTTTTTCCCGCGCAATTGAAGAAAAAAACTGTTGCTTGAAAGTTTATAGTGTCGTTCCAGGTGTCAATGAGGGAGGATGTGGCGTCTTGGTGAAGTGTATAGGTATGTTTTCTTAAGTTAGGAGTAATCTTACAATGCAGAAATAAGGTTTAAGTTATTATATAGTGTTTATGTATGATGTGTGGAGAATATATGGGAGTAATTGTGTGTATTATGGAAAATATAGAAGAAATTTTGATTATTGTGAAAAATTGACGGACAATTATGTTTATTATCAAATTCTTAATAATAATAATGATAATGATGATTCAAAATACATATATATGCTTTTTTTGCGAAATTAATGTTTGAAAATAATAATTCGAAATGTCTCAAATTCAATCTATACGAAATGTGTTTATATTTTATAGGTCTAGGTGCATTATGGAGAAATTTTATTAATATTTATTTTATTTTCTGTGTTCAAAATGTGAAATAGAAAATCAATACTGTGGAAAGGATAGGCCTAAAGAAAATAGAAGGTAGGCCTACACCACCACCACCACCACCTGGAGTACAAGGTAAAGTGAGTTAAAACAATAGTACTTTTATTATATATATTAATAACCTAAACATTTTGTACACACACACACACACATACATACATACTCTTTCCCACCTCCTCATTCTTCCTCACTCAGTCCACACACACACACACACACACACACAGCTATCATTAAAAGGCGCCACATTCAAACTAGTACTAATAAGGTTAATTAAAACAATATAATGGTTACTTAATATTTATTCTAGTATGATTACAAACAAGGGTCGGTGTTTACAAGATCGGTAAACATCACGATAAACGGACATAAGACTTAGAATGATGTAGGGAAGGGAAGGGGGGGGGGAGAGGGAGCGCTGACCCCTCCCATATTGAGGTACACACACGGGAGGAAAGGGGGGTAAGGGGGGGGGGAAGAGGGGTTTAAACACACCATATAACCTTGAAAACAGAAATTCATGTCACCCCATTAATATTTTACCCATTAAATATATCAAAATAGAGCCTTTTACGTATAATTTTTTATTAATGATGTATTGACGTGATTAGTGAAGGGAATAAATGTGTATATATATAAAAAAAAGTAAAAGGCCTCCATCAATACCTACTGAACCCCAAAAAATAGGCCTATGCGTCAAAAAAAAATAATATAAATAAATAAATAAATAAAAAATAAATAAATAAAAAATAAATAAATAAAGATATGCTACAAAAATGTTAGAGTTAAGCCCCAAAGATATATTAAAAAAAATAATAAATAATAATAATAATAATAATAAAAAATAAATTATATGTGTTCAAGGTTATACAAATGTTCGTGTGTTTATAGTATAGAGAGCATGGAGTCAGCACGGGGGTTTGAGAGTGCTGACTTAGGGGGGGGGGAGGGGGGGGAAGGGAGAGGTCAGCACTCGCCTAATGGTCCAACTCAGCATCCAGCACCAATACACTTTATTTTTTTTAAACGGACTTAACCGGAGTGGTGATTATACTACCGGATTTTATGGCAATTTAACCGGATTTTGGGGGAATTTTAACCGGATTATTATTTTGTCCATAGCCAGTCTCCGTTTTCTATGTGGCATCAATAAATAATAATAATGATGATAATGATAATAATAATGATGAGGAAAGTGTTACCAAATCATAATAAAATAATATATCCTTTGCATACATCAATTTCCTCTCGGTAAAAATTATATTAAGAACATCAAGATAATAATAATAATAATAATAATAATAATAATAATAATAATTCCATTTCACACTTTCAATCAGCATTTACAAAAGTTACATATTATCCGAACTTCCCAAATAAAAAATAGAAAAAAACTGAAAAAATACAATAGGCCTAAAATTAACGAAAAAATACAATAGGCCTAAAAATAATATAAAAAACGAAAAAATACAATAGGCCTAAAAATAATAATAATAAAAAAACGAAAAAATCAAACTAAAAAAATAAAAAAACGAAAAAATACATAGGCCTAAAATTAAAAATAAACGAAAAAATACAATAGGCCTAAAAATAAAAAAACCAAAAACCTAAACTTAACCTTTCACATAAAAAAAATAAATAAATAAAAATAAATAAATAAATAAATAAAAAAATTTCTATCTTCCTTATTTTCCCGTCTCACCCACTTTATTTCTTTCCCAATTTCTACTTCTTTTTTTCCCTTCATCCATTACTACCACATAAAAAAAAAACCTTATACTATTTTGGTACAAGACGCTGTGATATAATAGCAATTGTTTTGAATTTGTATATACACTTGAAGGGAAGGGAAGGGAAGGGAAGGGGAAGGGGAAGGGGAAGGGAAGGGGGGGGGGAATAAGTGCATCTTGGAATATAATAAATGTATGTATGTATGTATTAATTAAGTAGACTACCAAAAAGTCTAAATATTTATGACAATCAATAATAACGTAAAGGTAAAAGAACCAAAATTAATCGTTCCTTTCGGTTTTGCAGTTTAAAAAATAAATAAATAAATAAATAAATAAATAAATAAATATCTGGTTTTGAGTTTCAGAATATCTTGGGTTTTTTTAAGAGAAAATTTTACACGCGTACAGACAGACGGATAGGGTGACAAACACATTAAAATAGGGTGTAAGGGTGTGCTATAAGGGAATCTAAACTGCTTTGTACAAATTAGTGACTGCAAGGAGGAGGAGGAGGAGGAGGAGGAGGAAGATGAGGGTAAGGTGGTCTCTAAAATTTCTGAATAATCATAACAGCAACGAATGTAACTTTTTCTTTCATTCTCTCTCTCTCTCTAAAGGGAAAGTAAGGATGTATCAGTCGTATTAGAGCGAGAAAAGTGAGTTAGTGAGTTAGTTAGTTAGTTGTTAAAGTTAGAATCAATCGTGTGTTTAGCAAATAAGTTAGACGTGAATATCTATAGATGACAGAAAACGGGAGCTACGTTTATAAGTTCTATACTATATATATAATGTATATGTATGTATATAAATCTTTACCTAAATATTGTCTCAGATTCCAAGATGCACAAGTTGTCTTAATGTATAGATAGTTTTGTTCTAACTTTACAATAATGAGAAAATACAGAAATATTACTCTAAAAAGACCTTACATTCTAGTTGAAATATCAAGTATATGTACCATTTCAAAAAAATATTTCTTCCTTCGCGGTAGTAATAGTTGTAATAGTAGTAGTAATACATTAATGATGACACACACACATACATACACACAGTCACACACACACACATACAGTCACACATACACACATTGGTAGACATAGAAATAAATTAATATTGGCAACAGTTACATAGCATAAAGGAATGGCACTGTGCGTAATGGTAAAGGTACACATTTGAATATGTGCGTATATCAACACAGGTGATAGCTGGTGGAGGGGGGGGCGTGTGTGGGCGTGTAGGGGGGGGGGTAGGGGTGAAACAACCTTATTTGAATATTCTCAATCAGTTATTCCAGCTAAAGAAATCTTGTTTATATACATGTAAGTTTTTCATTATACAAAGCAACGTACATACATACATATACGTACACATACATACGTACACACTCAGATCTTGTTTCCATTTCAGTGTATAATCAAAATATAATCAATTCTGTTTTAGTGAATTTTTTTTTTTTCCACTCGATTTTTCACTTTTTAATAAACGTTAGAAGAGGAAAAAATATTATAAAGTATTGAATATAATTGTGCGGTTTTTTATTTGTTTTTGTTTTGTTTTTTTTGTTGTTTTTTCAGGTACTTCAAAAAATGTGTTCGTATTATCAATCATTATTTTTTATTTATTTATTTATTTATTATTTTATTGAAAGTTATTATTATATTTGTGCGAGATTTTAATAAGTAAATAATTTGTGCATTATATATATATTTATAAAAAAAAAATTTGTACCATCGTTCAGTATAAGTTTAAATATAAATACACAAAGAAATATTATTAAGTCTATGTATCAAAATTCATAGATATATATAAAAAATAAATAAATAAATAAATAAAGTGAGTTTTGTGCACCAGTCAGCATTGCAAACACACACACACACACACACACACACACATACACACACTAAAATATACATAGTGAATATTATAGGCAGACAAATGAATTATGGAAGGAAGGAAGAAGAGAGAAGGAATGAAGGAAGGGAAGGGAAGGGAAGGGAAGGAAAGGGAAGGGAAGGGAAGGGAAGGGAAGGGAAGGGAAGGGAAGGGAAGGGAAGGGAAGGGAAGGGAAGGGAAGGGAAGGGAAAGGAAAGGAAGGGATAGGAAAGGAAAGGAAAGGAAGAGAAGGGAAGGGAAGGGAAGGGAAGGGAAGGGAAGGGAAGGGAAGGGAAGGGGAATCCACCAATACATATGTACAGCAAACATTTATTACAAGGTGATGAGCAGCAAAAATACCAAAGGCAGAAATGGATGTACGTACACACACACACACACACACACACACACACACACACATATACAAACACACACACACACATACACGCACATACACAGTTTAGAATCAAGCAATATTTTTTTTTCATTTTCTTGATTTTTTCCTTGTTCCGAGACACACAAATACATAAGAATCAAATGCAAACTATTATACGCCCATTGAGGGGATATGGGCGTGAAGGGGAAATATTTACACGAGTTTGGGGGGGTGTGGGCGTTGGGGGAGGCGGTGGGGTGTGGGTGTAGTAGTAGGAGAGGTGGGGTGATATTACTACCACCACCACTACTACTACCTACTCCTCCTCCTCCACCTCCACCTCTACCTCCTCCTCCTTCACCACCTCTCTCCCTCAAGGAAATAATATTCATCACATATAAAAATGAATAAGGTTTTGTATAAGTGTATAAAATGAAAAAATGAAAAAGATATAATAATAATAATAAATAATAATAATAAATAAATAAAAAAAAATATATATCAAACTTGGTGATAAAAAAAATAAATAAATAAATAATAATAATAATAATAATAATAATAATAATAAACATACAATGAAATACATGATAAATTTAACACTAACAGAACCTTATCAATGCAACAACAACAACAACAACAACACAGTATCGTTCTGCTGCTGCTGCTAGGTCAGGTCAGGTCAGGTCAGGTCAGGTCAGAACAGGTCAAGAGGTCATATAAGTGAGTGTCTATAAGTGTCCCTCTGGTGGTGACTTCCTGCAACTCTATAATGATGATTCGGTTCAGCGTTTATTGATTTCTATTCTCATTTCGTTTATATATTTTTTCAGTGTGTGTTCCATAGCAAAAAAAAATATTAGACACAAAAAAGTGAGAGAAAAAAAAATATTTCGACGCCCGAACGACTGACTATCAAACTCTCGCTCGCTCTCTCTCTCTCTCTCTCGCTCTCTCTTTTGGTTTATTTTTTAGAGGCCATTACAAAATTTCTATCTGGCTTGGACGAGGAGAGTTGATGGCCCCATTACCTCCCATTAATCTGGTGTGGATATATAAAAATAGTCTTTCTAACTCTTCTTCACCTACTGCTAATTTGTTCTTCCTATTGTCTCCAGCCATCCTCGCTCGCTCGCTCGCTCGCTCACTTGCTGTTTCCTCTCACTCGCTCTAATGATGAAGAGACTATGATGACACACGTATATTAAACACTAATGAACAGGGGGGGGCGGGGGGCTTCTCAGTAACCTATAAACATAAATAAATAATAAACGAATGAAAAAAAAAGGACATTTGAGTTCTAAACACAACATACAGACAGACAGACAGACAGACAGCCGCTGCGGAAGGCCTAGGTGGGTCAGGCAGCCGGGAGGACACAGTACGTTACGTCGCATGGTGTTAAATGTGATTCAGGTGCGACTCTGACACCCAGACCAAACGTAGCGTCACCCGCCCACACACACACACATACGTACACAGTGGTGGATGACCGTACCGTACCGTACACCCACATATACATTCAGAAACAGTTATACAATGGAGACTTAAGCAGCAGTAGTATGGTCTTCCTCCTCACTCTCCATCCCCAGGTCATATATTGGGGAGGTGTTCTGCCCCTAGTCCTTAATGTGATCCATGCGACGCACAGTGCAGCACAGGACCATGGATAGGATCATCGCCAGGACTTGAATCAGAAGGATAGCCAAGAGTGCGTACAGTATCTTGTCACTGTACTTCTTCACTAGGTTCAGCATCTTCTTGGAGCAGCCCTAGATGCGGGAGGAAGATGAGATGCGTTAAGAGGGTTACGATTAGAAAACCTATCCTATTTTTGTGTGTGGGAGGACGAGGAGATGGGTTAGGGACTTGCTATACTGCGTTGAATGTTCGTAAAGGTATTATTTCCTATCTCCATCCCTGTCTCCTTCCGTAACCTTACCTCAGTGTGGATGGTGCCAGGAATCACAGGTTGGGCCACGTCTAGCTTTAGTGTCACAGCCAGGCTTGACACAGCAGGAATCGGGTACTTTGTATTCACCTGAGTCGGCTATCACTCCAATCTCTGTGAAGCCTTCCTTGTCTGCACCATTGAAGTAGCTGTCCACCCAGTCTGTTGGGCCCTCAGAACCACAACACGTCAGCTGGAAAAGGTGTTTGGGAGTCAGAATAATAATGTTTTAACTGCATTCATATATACGTACACACCAATCATTTATCCGAAGCGAGTGTGTGTGTGTACCAGGGTTGGGTCCGAGTACAGACACAAAAATAATCCTGTCACAGATTGGTACAGCAGGAAAGTTAGTATAAGAGTGAATATGTGTGCTAACAAGTATACAATAAGCATCAGAATCATCCCAGAGGTGTATGATGGGGTGGTATAGTTTAGTGATCCCGTAGGAGAGAACACAAACAAACCAAACCAAAACAAACAATACATACGTTGACTTGGATGGTATCAAATGCACTGGTCTTGAGGTCATCCCTGCCGTAGTCCCGTTTGATCGAGGCGGTGATCGTGTCGGTGAAGACGGACACAAAGCGGTCTTCATTGGCCCTCACCCACATCCCGATGGCAACTTGTCCCATAAACAAGACTAATACCAACGCGAAGAACTGAGGAGGGAGGCATTTCAAGGTCATTCATATAGTTTCAAGGTCATTTATATAGATGGTACGTAAAGAAATATTATTATTATTATATTATAGTATGGTGGATAGGGTATATATGTTGTTTATATTATGACGTAGTGCAAATAATTACGTATATATATGCAAATACTAATAAAAAAACTATATTATCATGAATCATATAGACAAGGGAATAAATAACGAAAAACCAAATGAACAAAAAACTGAATTAACAACAACAACAATTCCAAGTGTACATAACGTATAAAAAACGCATAAGAAAAGCCCACAATATACACTATCAAAAAAAATAATCAAAACATGGACCAATAACGGGCAGAGGCAGAAAATCAATAAACTGAACACCTACAAAACTAAACCAATACACACTCACCGTAGCTAGCATGCATTGGGACTCCTGACAGGCGCCGCAACACCCGAGCAGACCTAGGATGAAGACAATGGCACCCACAACCATGAGGAAGTACAGCACGTAGTTAAAACCTTCTATATCATTGGTTACGATCGCTATGTCAGTCTCGTTGAGGTACACCCACAACACAGCTCCCAGCCAGGCTCCTCCCATCACCTGCGAGAAGGGAGATAATAGGTTAGGAATAGAAATGGGGAATGGAATGAGGGTGTAAATAGGAGGGAAGGAAAGGTAATGGGTTAGAAATTAATGGGGAATAAGGAATAGAGAGAGAGAGAGAGAGAGAGAGAGAGAGAGAGAGAGAGAGAGAGAGAGAGAGAGAGAGAGAGAGAGAGAGAGAGAATCATGCAGAGTGGTTTCAGGTTACCCTAGACAAAGTGGAGTGGTGGTGATGGTGATGATAATGATGATGATGATGATGATAGTTTGTGGTGATGACAGTGATAATGATAATGATGATGGTGGTGGTGACTAATGATAGTATAATTAGTAATGATGACGAGAGAGAGAGAGAGAGAGAGAGAGAGAGAGAGAGAGAGAGAGAGCGGGAAATCCTGACTGAGTTCATCACCCAAACAGATGTTCACACTAGCTAGCTTCAAGTTACCAACCCACACCCTACCCCCCCCTCTCCTCTCTCTCTCTCTCTCTCTCTCTCTCTCTCTCTCTCTCTCTCTCTCTCTCTCTCTCTCTCATGACACGTTGCCAATTCTTCTATTACATCGTTTTCCGGGAGAGAGAGAGAGAGAGAGAGAGAGAGAGAGAGAGAGAGAGAGAGAGAGAGAGAGAGAGAGAGAAGGGAGGCTTTGTCCAAACGCCTGTTACTGGGCGGAGGAAGGGAAGGGAAGGGATGGAATGGGTAGGGAGGAAAGGTCGTAGAGAGAGAGAGAGAGAGAGAGAGAGAGAGAGAGAGAGAGAGAGAGAGAGAGAGAGAGAGAGAGAGAGAGAGAGAGTGTACGTGACTGTTATATAAGTGGAATTATTACGAAATTAAAGAATTCTGTAAATGGGCGCGAGTAGGAAATGATAATGACGTCAATGATAATGATAATGATAATGACGTCAATGATAATAATGATAATGATAGATAATGACAATGAACATCCGGTACAAAAAACAAACAAAAAAGTAAATATACAAAACAAGTGAAGATCAAAAAAAATATATAAAGAAACTAATATATATATACAAAAAATAATCCAATACAAATATATAATAGATCAATAAATCAAAATAAAACATAAGTACACACACACATACACACACACACACACACACACGCACACAGAGTCAGTACACCACAGATTCTTGATAAAGGAATCCAATACCACAACGTACAATCCGATAGCCATTCAATAGGGAATACAACACCACTTATATAACGGGATACTGATGCTCACTTCTACCCCACGCGGAGCTCAACCCTATCACTTATACTTATACTTATAATTATACTACTTATACTTATAATTATACTACTTATACTACTACTACTACTACTTATACTTATACTACTACTACTACTTATAATTATACTAGATAGATAGATAGATAGAGAGAGAGAGAGAGAGAGAGAGAGAGAGAGAGAGAGAGAGAGAGAGAGAGAGATTCAATTTCTCTATCAGCATCAACCGGAAAAATAGAGAAAGAAGTAAAAAGAAGAAAATAAATATGATGATGATGATGATGGAAGAGGAAGAGGAAGAGGAAGAGGAGGAGGAGGAGGAGGAGGAGGAGGAGGAGGAGAAATAATGGCGCCATTGATAGAAAGGAGTGAGGAAGAAGAATGAGGAGGAGGATAATTATGAAGAGAAAGAGGAAGAGGAAGAGGAAGAGGAGGAGGAGGAGGAGGAGGAGGAAAAGAAGGAAGACATTGATTTTTTTAGCTTATAAATAAATAATTGTACACTTGACCCCATAGCGTGTGTGTGTGTGTGTGTGTGTGTGTGTGTGTGTGTGTGTGTGTGTGTGTGTGTGTGTGTGTGTGTGTGTGTGTGTGTGTGTGTGTCTTTCTCTCGTGGGCGTGGCCTCACTTGTTGATACTCTCTCTCTCTCTCTCTCTCTCTCTCTCTCTCTCTCTCTCTCTCTCTCTCTCTCTCTCTCTCTCTCTCTCTCTCTCTCTCTCTCTCATTCTCTTTTCGCTCAAATTTTTTTTCACATCGTATGAGTGAAATTTTTACCTCCTCCTCCTCCTCCTCCTCCCTTCTTCTTCTTCCTCCTCCTCCTCCTCCTCCTCTTTGGTCAGATCAATATCCTCCATTTCTCCTCCCTCTGCGCATTCTCATTCCCTCCTTTCCCT
Source organism: Metacarcinus magister (assembly GCA_029783475.1). NCBI lineage: Eukaryota > Metazoa > Arthropoda > Malacostraca > Decapoda > Cancridae > Metacarcinus > Metacarcinus magister. Next base: position 3,152,197 of record JAPQNM010000001.1, on the reverse strand, counting down.
CCTCCACCCCCCCACCTTTCCCTCCATCACCCCCCCATACCTCTCCTCCTCCCACCTTTCCCTCCCTCTTTCCTCCCCTCCTCCTCCTCCTCCTCCTCCTCCTCTTCCTCGTCTTCGTTGACCTTCTCGCGTACACTGGGAGAGAGAGAGAGAGAGAGAGAGAGAGAGAGAGAGAGAGAGAGAGAGAGAGAGAGAGAGGACTAAGAAGAGGATAGCTGTGTATGTAACTCCTTTCTTTCGCTCTCTCTCTCTCTCTCTCTCTCTCTCTCTCTCTCTCTCTCTCTCTCTCTCTCTCTCTCTCTCTCTCTCTTTAGGGTGTGGCTTGTCTGTCTGTCTGTTCGTTTAATGCTCTTTAAAATCATCTCTCTCTCTCTCTCTCTCTCTCTCTCTCTCTCTCTCTCTCTCTCTCTCTCTCTCGGTAACGTTAGATGGTGATGCTGGAACGTTTCTCATTGGTTAATATTGCTTATGACGTCATTACAACTGCTCTGTGATTGGCTGTTGCTCGGTAATGACGTCACATCCTTAAGCCTTGTTGTCATTGGCTAAGAGGTGGAAATTATATTATTATTATTATTATTATTATTATTATTATTATATTATTATTATTATTATTTCAAGAAAACTTTAATTAATTAGAAAAAAACTATTGAGGCAAGGTAGCATATTTAAACTCTCTCTCTCTCTCTCTCTCTCTCTCTCTCTCTC
>JAPQNM010000001.1:3106489-3141489 GCA_029783475.1 Metacarcinus magister | reverse complement strand
TAACCACTTTGAATATATAAAGTTAAGTGCATTGCGCGCGTATTGTTAAATTATTATTATTTTCAGTCAACTTTACGGAGCCTTAAATAGCATCAACTCTACTTAACACCTTCCTGTGTATTGAATCTTTATTGATGTATAAAGATTCCTATTTAAATGGTTATACTACCTAATTATAGCACACAGCCTAAGCATTGCAGTCATTTATTCTGTAGCGTAATGTTACTAGTGTGTTTGGCGCCACCTGCAGTCTAGAGGTTCATGGCATCAATACCTAATAACCTCACTTCAAAACAATTAATATACCAGAAAATAAACTAATATATATCAACTAATTACAATAAAGTTATGCTACATTGTTTTTAGTAATAAGAAAATAGCATAAACCTGTTATTATGTAAGTACTAGGCTGGATTCACACATGCTGGTTAACCTGAAATTAAATACTTATCATACATTACAAATTATGAAGTAGTATTTAGTGAATTAAAAAGACAAGCAAACTTATACATATATGAAAAGCATCAAATATAACGAAAACGGATTTTGTTGACATGCGAAGGAATCCAGCAAGAAAAACTCAAACTAAAGCGGACTTTTAGCTTTCATACAAACACCAAATCACCACTAAAAACCACATACAACGCATTAATATAAAATCAAAACCCAACATAAGTCAAACAAACGAAAATAAACTAATAAAAACAGTCTTATAGCCACACAAACATCAATACGGATAGAATTATAAACATTAAAAGAATGCAGTGTTCCCGCCATTAGCAGGCTTGTGGACGCCTTCCCTCCGTGAGACCACCGCGCCTCACCGCCACACCGGCCCGTTACCACACACACACGCCCGCACACGCCACACCACGCCCTCAACTCACGCCTACAACTGCACATAGGCTGAGGGAAGTGATAAAGAGGCAACGGCATAGAGGAAATAAGGTAATGGCGGACTGTATATAAAGACAGCGTAACCTAGCCCGGCATCATGCTTATTCTAGGCCGTGCATTGATTACCTAGTGTGTACGGACGTGTTTGTGTACGTAAGTGTGGGTGTGTATGTACGTGCATGGTGTAGGTAGTGTAGGTTAGGTTAGGTTAGGGGCGTGGCTAGGCTTGGCTGTGTGTACTAGTGTTTATAACGAGGAATTAACTATCACCTCGCACTCCTAGGACTCTTTTGTTTGTTTGCTACGTTGCGTCCTGAGAATAATAATAATAATAATGATAATAGTAATACAATGATAATGATAATAGTAATACAATGATAATAATAATACAATGATAATGATAATAGTAATACCACCTTTTGTTTCATTGCTACCGAGTTCTTAAAGTAATAATAGTAATAATAATGATAATAATAATAGTAACTTTATTTCCCGCTTATGTATAGGTAATAGATGCATGCGATTATATTAACATCAACCTATTAATGATAACTAACTAATATTGATATGCAACACTATTACTACAACCTAACCTAACAATATAACTTAATAGCGTCATTATTAAACATGTTATTGATAGTTATTAAGGAGTTATAAGTATGTGGCATGAATACTTTTAACGTTAATTCTTACTTAACCTAACTTAACTTAACCTAACCTAACCTTACCTTACCTTACCTAAACTTACAATTTAACCAATATTTCTAACCTAACTTAACAATTGTACTAATATTTATAACCTAACTTAACCTAACCTTACAATTTAACCATTATTTATAACCTAACTTAACAATTGTACTATTATTTCTAACCTAACTTAACCTAACCAAACAATTTTACCATTACTTCTAACCTAACTTAAATAATAATAAACCTTAATTAATTTGTGGCATAAATGGTTTTACTCATAATTCTAACCTAACCTAACTTATCTTCACTTGATGGAGTAGTAATTATATTGAATACGTGATTAATGGGTTTCAGATTATTATTATTATTATTATTATTATTAGGAATCCATTAATATTTTTTATTTCATATTTGTTATACATTTACTTTTTACATCAGATAATATTTCGTTTATTATCTTATTCTATTTTATTGTATATTAGGTTAGGTTAGGTTAGATGTGTGTATATGTATATGTATATGTGTGTGTGTATAGTATGTGTGTGTATATCTTTGTGTGTACTAACTTTATGTGTGTTTTGCAGGTGTACACAGTCATGCAGCAGCAGCAGCACTGACCTGCCTTTGATCAGCAGCTCAGCACCGCTCAGCACACCTCACCTCACCTCACCTCACCTCACTCTAGCATGGATCGCTCAAACGGCATGATGACCCGAGGCAGGGGCTCACGGGGGGGGCGGGGGTCATACCGAGGGGGGCGGGGCATGGGGGATGACAGAGGAGGGTACAAAAGTAGGGGATCTTATGATGGGTCCAGGGGAGGGGGAGGGGGAGGGTATAGGGGGCACAGGGGTTCAGGGGGGGGACGGGGGTACAGCAGCAGGGGTAGTGACAGGTCTGATGGGTATGATCGCAGTAGTGGGGGGGGTGGGGGTTACCGCGGGGGTCGTGGAGGGTCAGGAGGGGGGGGCAGGAGTGGTGGGTATGGGTCTGATAACAGTCACAGTGGGTACAGCAGCAGTAAGCAGAGGACCAGTTACTGGGAACAGTCTAGTGGGGGGGGCGGGGGCGGTGGGTACTCCAGGGATAGGGAGGCACACTCACCCGGGGGGTACGGAGGGTACTCACAGTCCCCACCAGAGTACTCCACCTCCTATGATTCCGGGGGAGGCTATGACTACGGCGAGGGTGGTGGTGGTGGTGGTGGAGGAGGAGGAGGGGGTGGTGGGGGGTACTCCAGCTATGACCAGGGGGGGGGAGGGTACTCCAGCTACTCTGAAGGCAGGTCGTCCTCCTACTCCTCCTACCATGACTCCAAGGACGGGTATGGGGCACCCCGGGGAGGGTACAGCCGGGGCTCAGGGCGAGGATACTCTTCCCCGCGGGGCAGCTACCAGAGTTCATCAAGGGGGGGCGGGGGTGGGGGGTACAGCCGTGACCGGGGGTCTGAGAGTGCCCCCAGGGAGCGCTACCCCCAGGAGGGTGGCAGCTGGCACCGGGGGGACAAGATCTATGACATGGGGTCCCGCGGCGGCGGCGGCGGCGGTGGCGGCGGCGGCAGCTACAGGAGCCGGGGCTCATACGAGGACCGGGGCTCACGGAGCAGGGGCATGCGGGGCCCACGGGGCAGCCGGGGCAACCATGACTCCATGGGCGGGTACGAGGGTGGGCGAGGCAGCAGGGCGCCCCGCCCAGCACCCATACACCCACGCAGCAGCTACCGGGGCGTGAGGGGCTATGAGCCATCCAGGGGTGGGTTCAGGGGCAGCCGGGGAGGAAACTTTGGCCGTGATGGCATGATGGAGTACACAAATGACTACTCCCGGGGCAGAGGCGTGCCCCGCGGGGCAAGGATGCCTCGGGGCATGCGTATGCGTGGTGCCCCGAGGGGAGGCAGGATGATGCCTCGTGGACGGGGCGGCTACCCCATGGTGATGGACGGCTACCCATACCCTGACCCATACCTCAAACAGGTGAGTACACACACACACACACACACACACTAACACACTCACTCACTTAACACACACACTCACAGCACACTATGTACCTGTAATATAACACTTAACACATCACCTTGGTAGGATATGTGTGTGTGTGTGTATGTATATATTACCTTAACTAACCACCTCCCCTCTGCACCAGCAGGAGCCTGAGAAGGACAAGCGTGTGGTGTACTTCAACTTCCCGAGTGCCATCACAGACAAGGGTGCCACCGACCTCATGGAGTTTGGGAAGAGTGCAACACTCATGCACTTTGGATGGTGAGCCAATACTAACAATTACACACCTGTCTGTCTGTCTGGCTGTCTGTCTGTCTGTCTGTCAATTATAATGCAAATGTACACACTAAATGGTGCACTCACTTCTATGACTAGTTATTATAAGTGTTGCTGTGATATATACTTTTTAATTTCACTAGTTTTTATAAGTGTTCCGAGAGAGAGAGAGAGAGAGCTGAAGATCCAACAAGATATAGATATAATAACACATTTCTCCATTATTCTTATCATAGTGTAGTGTTTAATCCTACTAGTTTGAATAATAAGTGTTCCTGTAATGTAGTGTTTATTTCCACTAGTTTTTATAAGTGTTCCGAGAAAGAGAAAAATCAAAACCCGACCAGACATCAATATAACCTGTTTTCTCTATTAAATTTATGCTATTCTAGTGTTTAATCATGTTGTAATGTTTCAGGAAGTGTTGTTTCACCTTTGAGAATGAGGAGGCAGCCAAGGCCATGGAAGCCAAGCTGATGGGGATGGAATTTAACGAACAAAAACCCAACGTGGACACCTCACACAGGGCACAAGGGTAAGCACACACACACACACACACACACACACACACACACACACACACACACAAGTTGATAATGATAATTATAATGATAATGAAATACTTGTGTTAATGGAATGATATATATTTGCGTTACTTTATTATTATTATTATTATTATTATTAGTGTATAGTTTAAAATAGAGTGTATGAGGTTATATATAGTTTAAAATAGAGTGTATGAGCTTATATATAGTTTAAAATAGAGTGTATGAGGTTATATATAGGTGTGTGAGGTTATATATAGTTTAAAATAGAGTGTATTAAGTTATATATATAGTTTCATTGTATTGTTTTTACCCTTGCAGTGAGGCCGCCAAGAGAACCAGCAACAGTGAAGGCGATGATTCACCCTCTAAGAAGAAGAAGGTGAGGGCACACTAACCAAAATTATACGTTTATTTTTATTTATATTATATTTTATTTTAATGCTAAATATCCTAGTTCAAATATGTACGTGTATGTGTGTGTGTATATATATGTCTTTTTTTTTCTTATTATTTATTTCCTATGTACGTTTCAGACACATACATACATAGCTAATAATCTAACCTAACCTAACATACATACATACATACATGGACTTCAATTATGGTTTTATTTCATTTCATATCTTAACCCTAAATTTCCTGTGTGTGCGCGTATGTGTATATATCTTTATACCTCATATATTTCCCATGTACGTCTCCTACACATACATACATACATACATACACAGTCTTACACTTTAAACCTCAACAGACTGAAGAAGAGAGCATAGAGGAGGAGGAAGATACCAAAGCCGGGGAGGAGAAGATGGAGGAAGACACAGCGGAAGGAGAGGAAGAGGAGGAAGCAGAAGGAGGAGGAGGAGGAGGAGAGGAGGTGTACATGGAGGACGAGGGAGAGGAGGAGTTAAAGGAGGAGTCCTACTCGAAGAATGGAGGAGTAGGATCAGGACAGGAGCCGTACGAACCTTATGAAGAAGAGGAGGAGGAGGCGGAGGAGGTAGAGGAAGGTTGAAGGAAGGAAGGAAATTAGGGTGTTTTTTCCTCTTACGTTTTTTTCCCAGTGTATTCATTATCTCATCTCTTCCTATTTGTTTTTTTTTTATTATATATCGTTTATCCTCCTCTTCTTCTTCCTCTTCCTCTTCCTAGTGTAAGTGTAGATTGATAAGGCTTCTCCCTCCCTCTTTGTAGTTCATTTCCTTATCTTTTTCCTGTGTATCTTTCCGTGTCTTGTACCTGTACCTAGGCCGCAACACAGGCTAGCTAAGTTTGAAATGAATGAATGAATAAATGAATGGTCAACTCTACTGTGGTGTAGATTAAAAGTGCCAATTTTTTACACAAATTTCTCTGCCTGCCTTCTCTGACGACCTCCATCTGCTGGCCCCCCCTCCCCCCCTCCCTCCCCTTCCCCTTCAATTGATAGGCTCACTACTCTCCCCCACACCCACCCCTCGCCCCCCCATGTGTTTTTTTGAGGCGTAAATGATCGGTCATAAAAACGGTTCATGATTATTAATGTATCCGTAACCGGTTTCTCTTCAGCTTCATATATTTATCTCTCTCTTATTTATATGATTGGATCTAATAATAGCTTTGGTTTTGTTGAAGGTAATGGCGTCAGTAGTGCCATTAACCTAACTTAGCCAGCTGAAATGTGTCCTCGTTTGTGTCTAGTGATGGCACGAGGCTGTAACATTAATAATAATAATAATAATAATGATGATGATAATAATGATGATGATGATGATGATAATGGGAGGGCATCTTTGCACTATCAGTATAATAATGATAATAATAATATGCATCCATTTTGATTAGACTATTATCTAATGTGACCCCTTAGTGGTTTGTAATATAATATAATAGTATGAGACCATTTACTACTACTACTACTACTATTGTACTATTTCTCATCAATTCATTCTTGGAGGAAAGTCTGAAATGAAGTGTTGTGTGTGCAAGTGAAACATACATACATACATACATACTATTTATGCAAACAGCTCATATAAAAAAAAACCATTAAATAAATACAATATAGCATGTAAAAATCAATGAATAAATGAGCTGATAATAATAATAGTAATAATAATAATAATGATGATGATGATGATAATAATAATAATGTAAGATATCATTAATAGTGGAATGCTCCTCTTGATCAATTTAACGATCAGAGGAACAGTATAATAATGATAATAATAATAATAATATGAATTGTTTAAGGATCTAATACTTTACTTTAATAATCATGATGTAATCTGGCTCTAACGCCTCTAACTCTGTCTTATAATAAAGTTGGTCTAAGCATTAATGAAATCAAAAGTCTAAAATACACCTTCATTTGCCACTACTAAGGCAAATTAACCAGTGCCCAAGACTCCTGCACTAATTGATAACTAATAAAGGTGATAATGATCCTTAGTGCAGTTATTATTAAGTCTTGTTATGCCTGGAAGGAGTAATTAAGTGTTGGTGAATTGACGGCAGTACTGTTTGTTAATTATTATATATATACTTTGTGCTGCGTGGTTCCCCTCCCGACCTAAAATGCAATGGGAAAAAGGTGTAAGGATGGATTTTTTGAATGAGGAAAGGAAGGAAGGAAGTCAAAGAAAATATTGACTAAACAAATATAAGAAAAGATGTAATTATGTATTTTTTAATGAGGAAAGAAATGAAGTCAAAAAGAAAGTATTGACTTAGAAATATAAGAAAAGGTGAAATTATGTATTTTCTTGATGAGGAAAGAAACGAAGGATGGAAGTCAAGGAAAATATTGACTTAGAAATATAAAAAAGGGTGTAATGATGTATTTTTTAATGAGGAAAGGAAGGAAAAAGTCAAAGAAAATATTGACTGAAAAATATTGCCAGATAAGAACAAAATATAATGTGTTAAGGTCCTCAGGAAAAAATAATTAATAAATAAATGGAAGAAAAGTACAAGTGTAATGAAAAAAAATATATTGGGAGATGAAAAATTGTGAAAATATAGAAAACAAATTTAAATAGAAGAAAAATCAAAATATTGGGAGATCAAGCTTTAAAAAAAGACTGGTTATAATAATAATAATAATAATGTTGAAGTCGTGTTGCATGCCATGACAGAGTGCAAAGATGGAGTGCAAAATATAAGGAAGGAAGGAAGAGAGGAAAGAAAAATGGAAAGATAGTGATATATTGAATTAATTACTGTGTTAGGTGTTAGAAGGAAACAAACAAACACAATACTGCCTTATTATAGTGTGTTTGTGTGTGTATGTGTGTGTGTGTGTGTGTTTTCCAATTTGTGGTAAGATTCGTAGAGTAAGTTTTGCTATACGACATTTGGAAGACTTGTCGTAAACCGTGCAGAAATATATTTAGTTAGGTTAGGTAACAGTTAAGAATAGAGGAATGCGTATCAGTGGTAATGTGTGAATCCATAGGAGTCATTTATATGCAGTTTTGACAGGAGAAAATTGAAAAGTGAAGTAATAGTTATTTTTAATGTTTTATTAGGCTACCAAGGGTGAATTAGTGTTTAAAATTCTAGTAATCACAAAACTGAGTTGATATTCGTGTTCGTGATGCCCGAGAACCCCAGTGTACCAATTTTCATCAGATTCTGAGATGACAAAATTTTCATCGAAATCGCCAAGGTACATCACCCTTAGGATTTTGTCCAGAAATAATGTTTTTAAAAATAACTCGAAAGGTATTAGGTTTACGTAAATAATGTATAGAATAGTAACTATAGAATATAAGACGGCGGTTCTTTTGAGCTATAGGGAAATAGAATTGGAATCTTAGTAACCGAGAAAATCAAATTTGTTTGATTTTTATAAAACTTACTTTATATTTATATTTTCTCTGAAACTATGAGAGATAATGGAAATATAATGACGTCATCAGACAGAACTGACCCAGGTCTATAACTTTGAATACATACATTTTTACTGTAGGACTAATAGTTACGTAGTAAAATGTCAAAAACTTATTCTACCTTAAATTCGGTCAAAATTTTCGGGCCCCCAAATCTGGAAATTCCTCAACCTGAACAGATTCGTGACAAATGATAAGGATGAAAGTTGTTCACCTCCCTGTCTCCATTAAGATACATAGAACAAGTTTTCCTGCAATAGTGTGCGGGAGAGACAGGAAATTATGAGTGGTATTTATAACCTGAAAAAAAAAGTTACATTGGAACACCAATCATAATATTAAGGAAGTGTTTGACTATAATATTGAAGAGACGAAAAGATGAGGCTGTTTGGAGGTAAGTAAAGTGTGTTTAGTGTGTTTTATAATTGAAATAATGATCAAAGTTGTTGTTATCATTTAAATACATCCTTTATCTCTCTCTCTCTCTGCTCTATTTACATGTCATCTATTCATATTTCTCACTAATATATACTTTCCTATTATTCCACAAGTTCTGTAATGAGGTTATTAAATTAACTATCATCCCCTCCTTCCCTCATCCTCTTCTCTTTCCTTTCCTTTCTTATACCTTTTTTCCTTCATTCCATTCTTATCCCTCCCGTTCATCCCCTTCTTCCTTCCTTCTTTCTTTTATTTTCTATTACCTGTTTAAAATCGAGCCAAACTTAATTCAACTTCATTAAAATCACCTTTCAGATACGAGGAGGAGGAGGGAAGGAGCAGCCAAGGTTTGAAGGAAAGTTTCTATGATGACAGCTTTGAGAAAGATTTAAATTACTTTTCAGGGCTCGGACAAAGTTATTATGAAGTGAAGAGTCGTGTTAATAATAGCAGATGGAACAATGGTGGATGTATGATGTGTGAGAAAAAAGTATGAGTATGCAAGGAGTAATAAAATAGAGATAAGGGTAGAAGAGATAGGGTGGCTCAACATATCTTACCGCTATGCAAGTACACATACATCATGCAAGAGTGTTAGTAGTAGGTAAATAGAGTATATACCTGCTGGAGTTAAGTACGGAATGGAGGAGTAACAGTAGTGTGTGTGAAAGAGTATTTAAGATAAGAGAATAAGGACACGAATGAGAATGAATGAGAGACTGCCAACCCAAGTCCAAGTCCAGCTCCAACATGGCTCCCTTCCAGCCTGTCTCCCACGTTATTTTCGACATGGACGGCCTCCTACTCGGTAATGTATCCCCTCACTGCTGTTCAGAGGTCAAGGGAGGTCATGACGGATCTACACGAGGTCAATAGTAGAAGGGAGATGTGTAATTAATTAGGTTTTGAGACATTTTATAGACGCTAGGTTTTGGATGTCAGTATTATGGTTTTGTTCTTATTTTGGGGTCTGAATTATGGTTGTATATGTTTTATTATGGTTTGTGTATGTTTATTAAGGTATAGTGGTAGTTAGAAGTGTTAGAATGGTCTTATTTAAGGTTCAGTGATGTGTTTTTATTCAAGGGTATACTTCAATATTTGATTAGGTTGGTGAATTACCGGTTACGTATGATATTTTAAGGTTATATATCATTTTTAAAGATATATTCACAGTTTTAAGTATTAGGATGTTGAATTATGGGTTACGTATTATATTTTTAGGTTTAAATATGTTTATTCACCCTTACACACACACACACACACACCCAACTTGTATCTACACCCACCTATCTACATTCACCCATGTACACCCTATCTATTTATTCTTACCATCATCATCACCTCATACTATAAAACACACACATACACACACATATTCTCTCGCACTACTCCTACTAAAACACACATATTCCCTCACAATCATTCCCAACACACACACACACACACACACACACACTGCTAGGTAGCTCAGTGGTAACGTATCGGCCTGTCACTCGGCAGGCTTGAATTCGCGTCGTGCTCAAGGTGCAAAGTTTCACTGATGACCAAGCAGACATCTTCCCTTACCGCCGTGACAGTCACCCGTAATAATAATAATGGTGTTTAAAGTGTTATGTTCAGCTTTACGTGGAAGGAAAGGTGAGTGTGACCCTGTAGTAACTGTAGGGAAGGGCGGCAGGGGTTAGCAGGGCCCAGGGAAGGTGTCTTCTTGTGGTGATAATATTTCTTCGTTTTAAACCTTCCCTGTTCCTCTCCATGACATTTTGAGGGATGGAGGAGCAGTAACACATAATTCTTCACCATTAATAGTGGAGGGATATAAAGAAAACATTACCTATTAAGCGTAAGTAACCTAATATAAGAACATCAACAAGTTTCGGCTGCGCGCGCATACCCGCCGTGCGTTGACTGCTGGGTCACGTATATATTAAACCAAAGTTGAGATTTTTATTATACACAGGAAAGCAATTATATATACTTTAAAAAATCGTCTGAAATGCCTAACTATTTCCTACATAAACATTTGTTATAATTGATTCGTATTTATTTCATGAAAAATGTTTATTTCTAAGGTCAATTATAAAATCGAATAATAGAATAAAGCAATAATAATGAAATTAAACCATTATAAACCATAGAATAAAATATATAAAAACTATTCAAACCGAAAGTAAACCCTAAATAAGCCATAGAAAAAAGAAAAACGGAAAAAACAATGACAAAATGAGAAAAAAAACACCGTAATTATTTGTTTACATCCAAGAGTGTTAATTATTGTGTGTTAGGTACAGTAAAAGAAGTGTTAGGACATGACGACCTACAAGGATAGAGATTAAGGTGAGTGTGTTGTGTTATGAGTGTGTTATGGTGGGCTGAAGGGCTGCCAGGCTGGCGAATCGGCAAAAATCGACTAAAATACCGGTACACCGAAAGGCTTCTAATGCCTGTAATACCGCCCCGAGAATTCCGGTATGTCAGTATACCGGATAGGTGCATATCCCTAGACACACACACACTCAGCTGACGCCAGGCAATGTGTTTCCGATTAATAATTATAATACTTAGGGCACCAGTGGTGTTGCATATCACGTATATATATATATATATGGAGTTTGGTGTTGTGTGTGTTGGGGGTTGTGTGTGTGTGTGTGTGTGTGTGTGTGTGTGTGTGTGTGTGTGTGTGTGTTAACAAGTGTAGCATTAAAAGACGGTTGGATCAGAGTGTGGATAGGGATGACAGGTGGGATGGCTAAATATTGGATTATTCCAAGGGTGGGGGACAAGGAACTGCCTCGTGTAGGTCATCAACTGGCCTCTTGCAGTCTCCTCATTTCTTATGTTCTTATGTTCTTATGTGTGTGTGTGTGTGTGTGTGTGGTGTGTGTGTGTGTGTGTGTGTGTGTGAAAGGTCATCGCCTTACCCATAGATCAGGCTATAATGAGCTGTAAGATCTCTCCGGGAGGGTAAGCAGCTGGCGATCACTAGCGTGTGATCCGCAAGACCAAGGTGAATGACAAACACACATCACTCCTACAAACACACACACACACACACTTATACACACACACACACCTACATCCTTCACATACACACACACACACCTACATCCTTCACATACACCCTAACACACACACCCACACTCACACCCCCTAACACTCCCTAACACACCCTCCCACACAGACACTGAGCGGCTGTACACGGAGGCTACCCAGGCCCTCGCTACCCCCTATGCCAAGGAGTACACGTGGGATGTGAAGGTAGGGTGTATGGGTATGAAGGGACCACAAGCTGCCCAACGTATCATTGACGCCCTCTCACTCCCTCTCACTGTCTCGCAATACTTGGAGCAGATCGCTAAGCATTATAATGATCTCTTCCCATCCGCTAAGCTACTTCCAGGTATGAATTTGGGGTTAATATTGTATTTAGTGAAGTTTGTGGTTGTTTTGCTATTGTGGGAATTTTTTTTTCGCTCGCTTTTTCGGTTTGAGATTTTTTTTTACTTTTTACTTCTTTTGTTTTGTTTGTGGGGCTTGTAACTGTATTGTTTTTTGTGGTTATTTTATTCATTTCTATATACAAATTTTATTCATTATTGTTCCTATTCTTATCTTATCTTATCTTGCTTCCATTTATTCATTCTATTCATCTCATTATTCCCTTCATATGAACTTAATTCTCTCGTATACATTCTTACATTTACCTTATACATCAATTATACATTCTTTCCTCTACCTCATGCATCAATTATACATTCTTTCCTCTACCTTATACATCTCTTATACATTCTTCCACACATAAATCTCTCGTCTAGCCAAGAAAAATAAAACAAAATAAATCTGTTTACCCTATAATCATTAATAATAATCGCTGTCGTTACTATAGGTTATAATATTAAGTTTATAAGCGATACAACTCTTAATAAACTTGATATACTTACACATAGGTAGGGTTAGGTTTGGTTAGGCTAGGCTAGATTAGGTAAGGTAGGTAGTCGTAAATGTGTAAGATTGTTCTCGTTCTATTGATACGAATATTCGGGGAAAACAGCAAATTGTACACATGAAAAAAATGGGTCCTGATCGTATTATGAAGAAAGAAATGAAAAAAAGAACCAAAACTCACACATCAGTTATAGAAACAAACTGAAGGAAGGCAATAACAGGAGTGCCACAAACAAGAGTGCCACAAGGACCTAACACCACACTGACACTCCCCTCCCCCCCCCCTTGGTCCTTCCAGACACTGTTGAGATATACCTAGAGTGCCACAACCGCATCCTGGCACCCTTAGGTCACAGCATCACGTGGCACCAGCTCATGGCACAGATGGGGTTGAGTGCCATAGAGGTGTGTCAGAACCTATGCCGTGATTTCAACCTCAGCATAACCCCTGAAGAGTACAAGAAGAGGTTGGGTTTAGTCTATCCCGAGGTTTTTCCGGACACCAATGTAATGCCAGGTATACGCACACGTCGGCTATACGCACACACATGTATACGCACATGCACGTACCCTTGGCATTCACCCTAAGGACAGTGCTAGTGCTGGCTTTCTATATCCTTCCCGCACTCTTAAGATTTTTAGAATGTATGTTTTTTTGTCTAAATGGAGAATGGGTTATTTTTTTATGATGCGTTTGGCTCTTGCTTTTTTAATTGCATGTGTGTGTGTGTGTGTGTGTGTGTGTGTGTGTGTGTGTGTGTGTGTGTGTGTGTGTTAGTTTAGTTAAGGTTAGTAAGCTTAACTCCTTCGTTAGTAAAGGTTGAGAATAATTTAGTTTTATGGTTTAATGATTAGTTTAGAAATGTTTTTTTTAGCTCCTTTCACATAACATTTTTCTTCTTATTTTTTCAAGGTACTACACACTTAATTTTTTCCTCCTTTTTCTGCATTGATTGTCTTCCTTCACAGTATATTTTTTGGCATTAATTTCTAGCTTTTATTCATTATTTATAAAGTATTTTTCCATTATTCATTTTCCTTCATCATCATCATTATTATTATTAGTGTTTTTATATCTCTCTTCATTCATTGCTTGCTTCACCTTCTTCCTCATCATTATTAATACTGTCTCTTTCATTGCCTCCTCCTCCTCTTCCTCTATTTATCAAGCTTTGTGTTGTTCCCTAAATTATCGCTTTGCTTCTCTTCTCTTCCCTGTTATGTTGCATTGCTTGATTAAGATAAGTGTTAAGTTGTATATATTTAAGTTAATTTCATGCATAATAACAATAATAAAATCAATATCTAATCTCATGAAATACAATAGATACATACAAATATTGGGTGTGTGCATATATATCATTTGCAAAAGATACAAATCATTAATTAATATCCATAGCTTGATAAGATGTATAGATTGAGTTCATTTCATGCATAATAATAATAAAACTAATAATAAAATCAACATATAATCTCACATCAAATAAAAACATAAAATACAATACATAGCAAGTCTTCCACCTCTCCACCTCTTCCACCTCGTCCAGGGGCAGAGAGGTTAGTCCGTCACCTCCACAAACACAAGATCCCCATCGCCATAGCATCAGGTGGCGCCGAGGACAGTTTCCACCTTAAGACAACCCATCATAAGGACTTCGTTACACTGTTCCTTCACGTGGTTCTTGCCTCTACTGACCCCGAGGTGGCCAAGGGCAAACCTGAACCTGATGTGTTCCTGGTGTGTGCTGGAAGGTTTAAAGACAAGCCAGACCCTGCTAAGGTGTGTGTGTGTGTGTGTGTGTGTGTGTGATTGGAGGCTAGTTTAGGTTGTGTGTGTGTCTTTATGAAGTGTGTGTGTGTGTGTGTGTTTTATCTTGGTGTTTCTGTGTGTATGTTTGTGTGTGTTTCCTCACCGCCCCCATCCCTAACACCTCCCTTCCTCTCCCTACAGTGCCTAGTGTTCGAGGATGCTCCTAACGGTGTAGCAGCAGGTGTGGCAGCGGGTATGCAGGTGGTGATGGTGCCAGACTCTCGCCTCAGTGCCGACCTAACCAAGGGTGCCACACAGGTGCTCGGCTCTCTAGAAGACTTCAAACCCGAGCTGTACGGGCTGCCTCCTTATGATGACTAGGGAGGAGGAGGAGGAGGAGGTGAGGAAGGAAGGAAATAGGGAAAGGGCAGGTAAATGAGGAAGAAAGAAGGGGTGGTGAGGAAGGGAATGGGGAAAAGGGGAGGTGAGGAAAGGGAATTTTGAAGAGGAAAAGGGAGGTAGGGAATGGAGAAGAGAATGAGGGAGTGGTGGAAGGGAAGAGAGGAAAGGGAGGGGAGTGAGGGAAGGGAATGAGGAAGAGGGAAGGGGAGGGAAGAGGAAGGAGAGAGGTATTTCAACAGTTAACGATCTCAGTTTTCATATTTATTAACACACATTTCCAATCATTGTGTGTTTGGTCAAGTATTTATTGAACGAATCATTACGAGTCAACTTTACTAACCTGAATACACCTGTGGGGAAGTAATTATAGCATTGCACCTTTATTTAATTACCTCACACTCACCTGGGCTGTAGATAATTACTCAAGAATGTTAGGTTTGCGTCAAGTTGAATGGAATGGCTGATTCTAACCTCATACTTTTAAAGACCTATTTTCGTATTACATTTATACAAAGGGAGAGAGAATGTATGAAGTTTTGATTGTGTTTTTTATGTTGGTGAATAATTATTGTTATTGTTGTTGTTATGTAAATACTTGTTGGAATAAAATCACTTGTGTTATTTAAAGTTAGTTGTTGTAGTGATATTAACCTTGTGTTGTTGGGGTGGATGTATGTAATTGTATTCTTCCTTCTGTATGTAACTTGATTTATTAACTAACTTGTGTAGGGATTAGTAGGGAGTTTGTAAGGGAAATGTAGACTGATAAGTACTTAATTCATGCTTTCTTTTGCACTTTTAGGCTTCTTTCACACGGGCGTTTCTGTGCGCATCGAATACACGCACAGAAACACGATTTTTGTACATATATTAGCGTTTCACTGCCACACCAGCAGACACGTGGCTGCTACTTTGTGTTCCCGTTCCAACCTTCCTTTCATTGATCCTTGTACCTAGACCCTGGTGTGTAAGCTGATATTACCACTAGTACCCACCAAGGACGCGTGTGTTAGGAAGAACACATCCGTCCTGGCTGGCTTGGGTGTTTGTGCAAAAGTGTTGGGTGGAAGATACCATTGAAATCCATTGAATGTTTAAATGGTGCGCACGGGAATGCTCGTGTGGAAGAGTCCTTAGCTGTGTTACTCTGAAGAAGCTAAGAAAAAAAAGTAGTAAATTAAGTACTTTTGTAGATAGTTTGTAGGAGAGGTGGTGGTGGTGGTGGTGGAAGTGAGTAAGTGGGTAATGAAAGGTAGTGGAAGGATAGAAGGTGGAAGGCAGTGGTTGTGGTGGTCATCTTATTTCCTTGCAACACACACACACATTTAAGGTAAAGTGAACTCGTTATTGTATGTTTTAGTTAACACTTCTAGTTTTGTATTGTATTGTATTATACTGTAAAATATTTCTGCTATATTAGTTTTGCAAGGAGTGATCAATATTTGTGTCCCTATTAATGTTTATTTTTACTTTTGTTGTATATATATATTTTCTATTACTATTATCCAGTTTGCTTTTGAAATCATGAATATTTCTTGCAATAATTACTTCTGCATCAAGTTTATTCTAATAGTTTTTTCTTTGTGCATAACTATTTTTTATTTATTTATTTTGTGTTTGATTAGCATTTAATTTTCAGATTGAGTGGCAGAGGTGAACAAGAATCAAGAGGAATGACCAAGTGTGTGTGTGTGTGTGGAAGGAGTCCGAGAAGAAGGCTGGTAAAAACTCAAACAGGTCTGTATAAGTATAAATTTATTGTAACACACTGTAGTACAAACAAGTACACATACATAACATTACCTTGCACCTGTAAACAAACAAACATACACCATTCATTCATAATTTCTATGTATTCTTGAAGTACATAAAATTCACACTGTCTTAGATAAAGTATTTCAGTACAATTCCAGTACAGTAAAGGTGACACAAGACTCATTCAGGTAAACTTTTAAAAGGCAGTGTTTAATTACAAGTAACATTAAATATCAACAAATTAACTTGATTACCTTATGAAATGTTCTCTAAAACCTTGTGTGTGAAATGATATTAACAACATTATCTTCCTGCAGGTGTTGTGTTGTGAGGCTGAGGCAGTACACCGTGACCTGACCTTCCCGTTGGTGTTCTGAGGCCGAGGCAACACACCGTGACCTGACCTTCCCGTTGGTGTTCTGAGGCCGAGGCAACACACCGTGACCCAACACTACCATCATATATATCCGGTGACCCTCCATTCCCTTGCTTAGAGTGGGCGTGGATGGGTCACCTTCCCTAACACTATTTTTGGACTGGTTTTGGCGCCAGGGAAAAAGATGTTAAGTGTGTTATAAGAGGTCGAGAGACTCTTCCCAGTGTACTTTGACATTTTAATTTTTTTTATTTAATAAATTTTATGTCCCTGTGTTCCTTCCAGTTAATCTCCGGAGCCTCTTTGAAGTATGCTAATGTGTACTGTATATAATGTCCCTCGTGCAGCAATAAAACAATACATTACTTATCATTTGTCTGCTTCTTCCTCTCTAGACATTACATAAGAGTATCCAGTTCTGAGGTGAAGGGATAGTGAAGTGTTTTGATTGGAGTAATGCTAGGATAAGATTCAATACTGTGACGACATTGTAGGGAATCAATTAGGTCGCTGTTATAATAAGGTGTCTACTCTACTCTACTCAAACCTGACAGAGTAGAGTCAAGTAGGAATGTACAGTACTTACATCTTGACTAAACCCTTCAGTAGAGGATCATTCCAAGGTCAGAGTGTAAGGGAGTCAAGGTATAAGTGCCGTACATTCCTACTTTACTCTACTCTATCAGGTTCAGGTTTGAGTAGACACCTTAATGTAACAGTGACCTAATTGAACCCTTACAGTGCCATCACAGTATTCAATCTAATCCTACACTACACTGCACTTCACTATCCCTCAGCCTCTTGCCCTTAATATTTATACACAAAAACAATAATTAGTCAGCGTAGAAGAGGCACATTTTCTCTCAGGACTAGACGTAGATTCTCAATACACAAGTTCTTTCCCGAAGCGATAACGACAGCAACAGGATTGATGTAGATCTGCTGTAAAGAAGAGAATGGATTAGTATTGACGAGTTAACATTATAATTATCTAATACACTATATATAATGACACTTAAGTATTACACATTATGAATTCAATCTAATACACTATGTATAATGACACTATTTCATACGTTATTACACATTATTAATTCACAACAGCCTAGTAATTGCCACTTGTAGAAAAAGAAAGATGAATAGAAGGAAGAGAGAAAGAAAGAAAATAGAAGAGATGTAAAGAGGACTAGATATTATACAACAATAATAACTATACATACATTACCTTTGGGTCATTCACAGCACCACAGCGAAGTACCACAGCAGCGAGGAACAGTAAGGAACAGCACACAGCACCTGGCAGCCTCTTGGCTTGTCTTGTCTTGATGCTGCTACGGCCACTGACTCCTGACTGACTGACTGACTAACTCGCTGACTTATGGAGGTGGTGATCCAGCTTCCAGAGTATGTAGACACCTGTAGAGTACACACACACACACACACACACATACATACACACACACATACATACACCTAACTACAACAGGTTACTGAAAAATAAAAAAATATAAGAAAAAGGTTGAAATTAATGAAAGTTTATGTAAAAAATAATTAAGAAAATTCAATGGGTATCTAAAGTGTGCAAAAAATATATGACTATGAAATAATTATACATCACACACACACACACTGAAGGAAAGACTGTATAATTATAGATATGAAGACACACATACACACACAAGTATACCTTAGACCCTGTATACTACAACACACACATACACAGACAGACGCACACACACACACACACACACAGAACGCTAAAAAAACCTCATGACACACACACGTCAAGTCATAATTTCGTTAAGTTTTATTATCAAAGTACAAACAAACACGACTTACGAAGTGTGTTAAGTGTACTGTACACTTTTAAGTATAGATGTACATAAGTAGAGCTTGCTTACACACACACACACACACACATAATGGCTATCCCTGGTGTGTGCGTATGAGTGTGTGTGTGTATACTTGGATGAAGAGGATGCCTTACCTTACTTAATTAATTCTCTTCACCTGTGACTGACCTTAATTAACCTGGTTTTTGATGCGATTAAAGTTCAATAAATGTTCGATAAAATTATTTCTGTCTCGGAAGCTTTTTAAAGAAACCTAATTTATTTCTATCTTATTTTTTTTTAACGTAAAGTAATAAAAAAAACAAAGAAAGTGTAAAGAATCTTCATTACAAAAATAGGATTAATTTTGACAATATTTAAGTCTATATTTACTTTTCTCGGTTTAATTAAAAGTATATATTAGAGAGCAAATCCTCCTCCTATTTTTCCTCCTTCTTTTCCTCTTCTTCCTCCTCCTACTCTTCCTCCTCTTAACATAGAATTCATCAGGTGTTTAAGGTCAACACACATTCCTCTTTGCCAAGTATACAAATAAATTAATTAATCAAAAAATAAATGAACTAACTATACTCTGGTCTCCAATAAATAAATCTATAAGTGACACAAATAGTTGAAAATGTTTATATAAATATCTCTATATATACTGTACGTAATAATAATAACTTAACTTAACTTTGACTCGTAAATAAATGGAAGGAAACTATTTATTGAACGTAACTGAACTAAACCTTCACTTGTATTTCTTATATATATTTTACATGATATCATAAAAAAAAAGAAGTTTGGTTTGTGTTTATTTATATATATAGATAATTTTTACTAATTCTTATATTGTCTTTTATTATTTTTACGAAGTGTCGGAAGCCTATTTTTATGCCTGATTTTACAACCAGCTCACGGGAAGAGTCAGAAAAATGTCTTATAGATGAAATTATTTACGTTATATTATATTTTATCTAATACACAAGAAGAGAGGAGTAAATATTTATAGTCTGTTAGATAGTAGATGTTTGTGGTGATACGGCACACTCTCTGATCTGAACTTGAGATTCCGAGTACGAATGAAGGAGATTATTAAATATTTTGTCTCTCTCTCTCTCTCTATCTGTCTTTCTTTCTCTCTCTGTCTCTATATATTGTCTATTGATATAACCTCAAACACACACACACACACACAATTTCTATAGAGAGAGAGAGAGAGTACAAAAAGAGTATCAAATCATTTATATTTTTCATTTCTTTGTTGTTTTTTATGAATTAATTGTGATCTTATACTATCTATACAAGTGTGTGTGTATGTATGTATGTGTGTATGTGTATGTGTACATCTAAAACATCTTTTCCTACATCACAAACACCAATAATTTTAACCAAACATCATCACTCATTAAACTAATCCTCTTCTTCTTCCTCCTCCTCCTCTTCTTCTTCTTCCTCTTCCTCCTCTAATTCTTTTCTTCTTCTTCTATGGTTCCTCCTTTTCATAGTAGTGATTGTGGTGGTCTCATTATCACTTTTATCTGTCTCCCCAATTCCTTCTTCTCTTTCCTCTTCTTCCTCCTCCTCTTCCTTCTTCTCTGATTCTTCCAGCTTCTTCTTCTTAATCTTGTCTGCTAAGTACTTAAAACGCATCATACAGTCCTCCTGAAAGATGTATAATAATGTATAGTTTTGGTGTATAACTTATGTATAATTTATGTATATATATATTTTTTTTATTAAAGTGCAAAGAGGAGAGAAAGAAAAAGGAAAAGGAAGATAGAATGATTGAAGCAAGGGAGGTAGATGCTAAAATAGAATAATGAAAGAATACCAGGAAAGATAATAAAGAAATAGAGAAGAGAAGAGAAGAAAAGGGGGAGAAGAGACATAAAATAGAATAATATCATCACCACCACCACCACCACTACCTTGGCCTTCTCTGGTACTGCCCTTGAAATCTTGTCCCAGCGTTGGTCAGTGCCTTTGGGGAACAGTTTGAGTGCCTTCTCCAGGGCCTTCTGCTGCACGGGACTCCACGCCTCGTCACACCCTGCTGCTAGGTCACCCTTCTCACCCTTAGTCTTCACCTTCACCTGGGAGGGCGGGGGAGGGGAAAAGGGTGATATTGGTGTTATTTTTATAGTGTTTAGTTGTTAGGGAGTTTTTTTTTATAGTTTGTGTGTGTATGTGTGATTAATTTATATATTTATTAACACATACACACACATACATACTTTCTTTTTACACACATACATACAAGAACACACACACACTTTCTTTTCACACATACATAAACACACACACCTTCTATTCACACACATACACACACACACACACACACACCCACCTTGACATCCTCAGCCTCGGGTTCGTTGGTTCGCTGTGTGAGTGTTGACTTGAGTTTGCTTGACATCTTAGTGACTTCAAACACTGTCCGTCCCATCAACTCTGCAATCCTATCCCAGCGATTCACTGTACCACCGGGGAACCTGTGTGTGTGTGTGTGTGTGTGTGTGTGTGTGTGTGTGGGGAGGCAAGTTTAATTACTCTCTATTTATGATTTGTATATACACTCGTACACTCAAACCTCAATTCAACGGACTATTTCTGATTTAACGGACTCCATATACTACTAGCGGACAGGATTAGTAAAAAAAAGTCCGTTCGCTGCTTCTAATTCAACATCTATCCGCTAAAACCTTATATATTTTGATGCTATTATTGTTTTCTAATGCCTAGGTGATGTTCAGAAAAAGAATATAAAGTAAGAGTATAATATAAGATCCGTTCGTTCTTACTTGGCCATCAGTCTCGCTAGTTCACAGAAGTCGTCATCAGTCCACAACCCACCGCTGGCCACAGGGGGGGCGGAGGGGGGGGCCTTCCTCACCCTGGGCTGGAGAGAAGAGGAGGAAAAATGAGGGTAAGGAAGAGGAATGAGAGATGATAATAAAAAGGGAGAATTAAGAGAAAATGAATGAGAGGAATTACGTATAGGAGAAATAAATACTCAATTACCTCTCTAACATTCAATCACCTTCCTAATGCACTCAATCACCTAACGCACTCAAATTACCTTCCTAACGCACTCAATTACCTTAGCGTCGGGTGCGTCCACGCCGTCCAGAACGCACTCGGAGTTTGTGAAGTCAGGCAGGAGGTTGACTCTCTTCCTTCCTTCCTTCCTGTTGGCTTTCTTCTTCTCCCTCTTCTCCTCCTGAAAGAGAGATAGAAAGTTAGATAGAGTGAGATAGAGAGATAGTGTTAGCAAGAGTTTTTATTTATATTTATTTTTCCTCCTACTCACCTCTTCTATCCTCCTCCTCTCCTCTTCCTCCTCCTCCTCCTTCTCGCGTTGCTTCCTCTCTCTTTCCTCCTTGGCGTGTGCTATAATCTCCCTCACCAGTCCGGGCCCGCCAGTCACCAAGAAGACTGACAAGCGAACTAACTGTATCGGCAAGATGTTCCACCAACTGTAAGGAGAGAATGTGACTGTATAAATTGACTGTATGATTGAATATTTGACTGACTGACTAACTGATTGATTGACTGACTGACTGATGGGATGTAAAGTGAATTTTTGACTGGTTAGATAAATGGTTTAGTTTAGTTACTGGTTAAATGACTGAATAATTGACTGATTTGACTGAATGAAGGGATTGTAAAGTGTATTTTTAACTGGTTAGATAAATTATTGGTATGCTAATTAACTGACTGGCTGACTGACTCGTTTACTGATAAGATTGATCACTAGTTAAACGACTGACTGACTGACTTATTCATTCACTTATACTGTATACAAAAATTAAAATCAGTTAGTACAAAGGTCAACGTTAAGTCACCCACCCGTAAGTCACCATAAGTCACTCGTAAGTCACCCTTAACCTCACCTTGGTTTCGGAATGAGTCCCAGCTCCTCCTCGATCAGTGATATGTTCTCTAAATCCTCGGGTTTCTTTTTCTTCCTGTCTTTAATCTTATATTTCTTCACCAATGCTTCCTCCTGCGAAGAGGGAATAAGGGAAAATGTGGATAAAGATGGAAGAGGAGTGGAGGATGATAATAAAATGGATGTGATAAGAGGTTAAGAAATGTGGATAAAGATGTAATAGGAAGAATAGATGAAAATGAGAAAGAAATGTGGATAAAGATGATAATAAGAGTGGAAGATGACAATAAATCATTCATTATTATTATCATCACACTCACACACACCACACACACACACACACACACACACACACACACACACTCACCACACACTGTTTCCTATCAATATAAGTCCCCCAGGCCATGAGGTACTGAGTGAGGGAGATAACGACTGTGAGTATAATTGATATCTCTAATAGCGACATCTTGCGGGCGCGTCTGTAGTAGTAGATGGGTGAACGCCAGTCTGGGAGGCCCTCAATGAGCACCTGGTTGTAGCGAGCTCGTTGGGCCTCATCTCGGAGCACATCGTAGACACTAACAAGCTGGGGAGGAAGATTTGTATTATTTTTTGTAGTAATAGTGGTGGTGGTTAGATTTGTACAGTATAATTGTTAGGTTAGATTAAATTAGGTTGGTGAGGTTAGGTTAGGTTAGATTGTGTTTAATGTTTAATTTAATCTAACCTAACCATTAGCCTAATCTAATCATTAACCTAAACTAATCTAACCTAATCGGATCCCCCCAACACAACCCTAGCCTAAACTAAACTGAAACGTGGTCCTACTGCCTCCCAACCCAACGTAAGGCATCGACCGTTCACTAAAACCTTCCCACGCACCATATGTGACTTGAACAGGCTCCCCAAACACATTTTAAACTCCAAAACAATACTCATTTTCAAAACAAATTCACACACACACAAACACCTGTCACCACACACAACACCCTTACACTAATAATTATACTTGAGTCCCTCCCCTCCCTACACACTCGCTGCCCTCCCTCCCTTCCCCAACACACAACTCCACATATATGCGTGATATACAACAATACTGGTGCCCTGTGTATTAATATTCAGAATCAGAAAACCTTCACATATGTTCAGTACAGTAAGTATCCTATGTAGTGAAAAAAAAAAATTCTGATTGTTTTATAGGCGTTGCTCTGCTGATTTACCGTAAAAAAACAAACTTGCTACCTTACGTACAGGCAGATAGACAGGCAAACATACATACAGGCAGGTAGACAGGTAAACAAACATACATACAGGCAGGTACAGATAAACAAACATACATACATATACACAGACAGGTAGGCAGGTAAACATACATGCATAAAAGATAGACAGGTAAACATACAACAATTCATACACTCACCTCTCTGAATTTAACCTCAGCATCTGGCGCATCATTCTTGTCGGGATGAAGCTGGAGGGACAGCTTCCGATACGCCTTTTTAACCTCCTGCAGTGTGGCCTCCTGGGGAAGAAAAGGAGGAAGAGAAGGGATAAATAAAGGAGGAGGAGGAGGAATGATAAAAAAGGAGGAATGATAATAAGAGGAGGAAGGAAAAAAAAATCACTTCCTTTCTCTTTCTACTTTCTCCAAACACACACACCCCCATACACTTTTTAATCCCTAGAGGAAGAAGAGGAGGGGTAAGAGGAGGAAAAAAACAATATCTTTCCCTCAAACACACGCACATACGTACAAACACACACCGACAACCACCATCACCACTTTCCTTACCTGCGAAATCCCCATCACTTGGTAGAAATTCTCATTGATTTCCTCCACTAAATCGAACAATTCCATTTCTTTGGAGTCCCAGCAGAGGGCGGGCTGCACCACCACCATCACCACCACCACACACCACCCACAACACCACATGGTAACACACAATCTGGTGCTGCTACCCTCCACGTGTGTGTGTGTGTTCTGCCCTCTCACTCTCACCCGCACCCCGCCATCAGCTGTCTCGTGTCAACACTTGGACGCGGACTTGGGCTGGTGTCTCAGTCTTAATATTGGGTAGATATCTTGGAATTAGCCTTAGTTTGGGAGTCTTAGTTTTTGTTTTAGCCTTGGGGTGGGAGTCTAAGTATTAAAGTGGCGGTGTAATGGTACACTTTGACCTGCCCACCCTGCTGGGGGCGGTGGGCGTGCATCCCTCACGACAATCTGCTGTTATCCGCCTCACCTGCGCTGCCCTCAGGAAGACCGGTCTGCTACCACGCCTGTGATCACCTCGCAGGACACCTCCAGGGCGAATAGGGTCTAACAGACCGTCACAACCCTAAAACACCACCACCAACAACAACAGTCACCCGTATTTAACACCGTACTAATAATGGTGTTTAAAGTGTTATGTTCAGCTTTACGTGGCAGGGGTGTGGCAGGAAAGGTGAGTGTGACCCTGTAGTACCTGTAGGGAAGGTCGGCAGGGGTTAGCAGGGCCCAGGGAAGGTGTCTTCTTGTGGTGATAATATTTCTTCGTTTTAAACCTTCCCTGTTCCTCTACATGACATTTTGAGGGATGGAGGAGCAGTAACACATAATTCTTCACCATTAATAGTGGAGGGATATAAAGAAAACATTACCTATTAAGCGTAAGTAACCTAATATAAGAACATCAACAAGTTTCGGCTGCGCGCGCATACCCGCCGTGCGTTGACTGCTGGGTCACGTATATATTAAACCAAAGTTGAGATTTTTATTATACACAGGAAAGCAATTATATATACTTAAAAAAATCGTCTGAAATGCCTAACTGTTTCCCTACATAAACATTTGTTATATTTGATTCGTATTTATTTCATGAAAAATGTTTATTTCTAAGGTCAATCATAAAATCGAATAATAAAATAAAGCAATAATAATGAAAATAAACCAACATAAACCATAGAATAGGATATATAAAAATTATTCACATAGAAAGTAAAGCCTACATAAGCCATAGAAAAAAGAAAAACGGAAAAAACAATGAAAAAATGAGAAAAAAACACCGTAATTATTTGTTTATATCCAAGAGTGTTAATTATAGCGTGTTAGGTACAGTAAAAGAAGTGTTAGGACATGGTGACTTACAAGGATATAGATGAAGGTGAGTGTGTTGTGTTGTGAGTGTATAGTACACGGGAATGTTTTGTTCATGAGTTTGCTAAATACAATCATGGAATACACATTGGAAAGCCACCTTATGTTTCTTTTTGTATTAAAACTTACCATGGAAGCTATTTCAAAGTGTACAACATGCATCTTTACTATATAACTATCTAAGTGCATAATTAGTGACTACATAACTACTGATTACCCTTTCAAACGTCTCTCTCTCTCTCGTAGGAAACAAAATTCAATACAAATAACAACTATCATATTTAATTATCACAAAAGCGTCTGTACACAATTTATTCTATCTATATTACATTACCATCATCTTTATCTACCTTTCTTTCATAACTTATCATACACCTACCTACCTGTCCACCTCCTGTCTACTGAGCCAGCCACGTGCAGCCTCCCTCAGCCGTGACACATACACTACTGAAAGCACTTATAGTTTGTCTTGTCGCCTCGCCTTCTTTTACTGAACAAAATTTTCTTTAATACACGGTAACCAAAAAAAATGAATAAATAAATAATTAGATAAATAAATATATGAAATAATATCAATACTATAAATAATAATGAGTCTTTTCAAATTTTTTTTCATATATAATTATTACATTTGTAGTTTTTGAGTATTGTGATAATTTTTCATAACATACACACGTTCAAATTTTTAAAAAATGTATATATAATAAAAATAATCATTAGAATCCTCTTTTTTTTTTTTG
This sequence comes from Metacarcinus magister, assembly GCA_029783475.1. Lineage (NCBI taxonomy): Eukaryota > Metazoa > Arthropoda > Malacostraca > Decapoda > Cancridae > Metacarcinus > Metacarcinus magister. The sequence continues at coordinate 3,114,931 of JAPQNM010000001.1, read as the reverse complement.
TAGATGAAAATATAATATACACATTATACCAATATTCTAATAATTTTTCTTTCTATTAAATAAATAAGAAAAAATAAATAAGAATAATAAAAATAAATAAAAACAATAATAATAACAACATAACATAATTTTTCTTTCTTTCTTTCATAATAATTTTGAACCAGAAGGCGACAACGACAAAGGAAAGAAGATCAACAACAACAACAACAACAACAACAACAAACAACAACAAAATTAACATAAAAACTATACATCTCGTCCCTACAAATACACTTAATTATTACACAGCACAGAGTCACAATAAATAATAATAATAATAATATATACAACTTAATAATATAATATAAACACACACAGAGTGGTTTCTTAAGGCAAACATTTGTACTTTTATGTACAGACAAACATTTCGTCGTAAATATTGCAAGAAAAACACATCGTCTGAATCCGCCATCTTGGATTCTTCGAGTTTTTCAAAATAACCTTAAATAATGTACGAAAGATTATGGAAGACACAGAAACATTATGGACTGAAATTACAAGTCCATTCTGTATCCAGAAAGTTAATAAATAAATATATAAAAGAGTCCATTGAGCTACTGTACTTCTTTTTCTTGTTTGTTTTGACTCGCTTTCCTTTGCTTGTAGTCAAATGAAAAACTGTTATATGTGTGTTTTCAAAGTAATTCTTGTATGCTAAATAGACAAAAAATAGAGACAATTCCCTATTAATCTCTACTCAAATATAAAGTCAAAAAATGTTTCTTGTCAAATGAACCGCTTTTTAACCCTCAAACTTTTTCCACTAGTCAAGCGAGAGACTTAAGCGGCTTTGGACTTGACAAATCCATACCAAAAAAGAGAAAATATGGCAGAAAATCGTCGTGGAAGACAAATATAAGGCACTTGAGTGTGTGTGTGTGTGTGTGCGTGTGTGTGTGTGTGTAAGGGGAAGGTGAGAGGGGAAGGTAATGGAGGAAGTTTACAACACACACACACATAAAAATCTGCCTATTTCAAAAGTTTCCCTATTTTCCCGCTTGGTGGCAGGAACATCGCCTCTACCCTCATCCCAGCAGGCTTGCGTGGGCGTGAAGGGGCGTTGAAGGGGCGTGAAGGGGCGTGAAGGTCATCCAACGCCTTTGAAGTCACATTTCAGGCAACTGTTTCAGAGTCACCAGTTAATTTGCATCACTTGTTTTAGGGTTGAATCAGGTATCTTGTTGTGTTGGGTACGGTGGTGACGCTTGGTGGTGATGGTGGTGGTGATAGGGCGGTGGCCGGTATGGTGAGAGACATCCTGGTGTTGTATAGGTGTATATATCTGGTGTAGAGGTGGTATGATGGGCCGGTGTAGCAGTGAAAGGTATAGATTGACAATACGTTACACTCGGGTCAAACAGGTGAGGTCCATTCCCTTGCGGTACACCAGAGATTGGATTAAACACACCATCACTACCACGTACTATATTATCCTGTTGTTGTTGATGGTGATGGTGGTGTAGGGTTAGAATATGCTCACCCACGCGTCCAAATCCTCCTGTGAAAACTCTGGAACAATCGTCTCTGGTAAGCCGAGCATCGTTGGATAGGTCTCGACGGAAGGACGGCGAGACAAGACATGGCATCGAAGACTGAAACGAACGACGTCTCCCGGGGCACTCTGGTACGGCACTGTCTGGGGGAAGGCGGAGGGAGGACTACATAAGATTAAAGAAACACTAAAAGAATATATAAAAAGACTATAAAAGGCTAAAAAAAAGACTAAAAAAGAATATAAAAGACTAAAAAACACTAAACAAGACAGTAAAAGAATATAAAAAGGTAGAGGAAGGATTGATATTGTAATTTTTAGGTTAGAAATTGAAGGTTAAGAGATAATTGTTGTATTGAAATGAGTTTTAGTGTTTATAAAGAGAGAATATAGACAAAATATATAGGTAATGAAAAGGAAAGGTGAATATAAGGTAAAGGAAGGGTGATATTAGGTTTTTAGGTTATATATTTAAGGTTAGAACTCATTTTTGTATTGAAACGTTTTTAGAAGTGTTTAGAAAGAGATAATATAGAACAAATATGAAGATTATAAGGTAAATTAAGAGTGATATGTTTTTTATGTTATATATTGAATGTTAGAACTCACCGTTGTATTGAAAAGGGTCTTGGGTTAAGTTTGGGTCCATAGAAGAAGGAGAAAGTTGAAGGCCAGGTGATGTCTGTCCTCCTCCTCCTCCTCTCCCATCGTCGTCAGGTGAGTGAATCTAAAAGGGAGATTAAAAGTGTTAAATAAAGAAAAAAAGTGAAAATATAAGAAAAATTAAGTTAGAATGATAGGAAATATGAAATAAAAGGAAGTTAAGTAGATAGTATTCATTGATTTTGTCTTTTTTTTATTGAGAAGATAATAGAGGAGGAAATAGAGGAAAATATTAGGTTTTTAGCAAGAGAATATAGAAAAAACAACAATATAAGACAGAAAATAACTAGAAAAATATTTAAACACCTCTCTCTCTCTCTCACCTTTCTTTTGGCCAATGCTTGTTCCTTGGCTGAGTGGTTCTTGACGTGTTTTCTTAAGGAGGACGGGATCAGTGTACCTCTTCTTACACCCCAACACCGAACATATGTAAGGCTTCTGCAACACAAGAATAAAACGATATCGAATAAGAATAATGACTAATAATGAATAATGAAAAAAAATAATTACGTTTTTAGCAAGAGAATATAGAAAAACATGAATATAATACAAAGAAGATAACTAGATAAATATATAAACACCATTCTCATTCTCTCTATCTCTCTAAACATGAATATAATACAGAAAATAACTAGATCAATATATAAACACCATTCTCTCTCTCTCTCTCTCTCTCTCTCTCTCTCTCTCTCTCTCTCTCTCTCTCTCTCTCTCTCTCACCGCATCGACGTGGGTCCGCTGGTGCTTGGCTCTGTCTGATGAGTTAGAGAAAGCCTTCATACAGTGAGGGTAAACGCAGATGTAAGGACGCTCTCCAGTGTGGCTACGAAGGTGGATTTTCAAGTTCTCCAGCCGTGAAAATGCCTTAGTACACCCGTTGAACTGCAAGAAACAAATGAGGATTTTGTTAGGTTTAGGTTACGTTGTGTTTCAAGATTAGGTGAAAGAAAATGGATGTGATATAGAGAGAATGGGTTTGAGTTTACGATAATTTAATGGGTAAGTTAAGGAAATTGAGGATGATGATAATAAATAGAGGAATATAGAGGAAATAGGGTAAAAAATAGAAGGAAAACAATATGAATAGTAAAATAAGAGGAAAATATGAAGGAAAAACAGGAAAATCAGGAAAAAATAAAATTAAAAGAAGGAAAACAAGATGAATATAGAAACAATAGAGGAAAGTGTACATTTGAACCTCTTAAATAAATAGATAAATAAACACACACACACACACACACACACACACACACACACACACAATCAAAATACTTGTTCTGAACGTGACCCGGACAGCGCGTCATCTAAGGTCATATTTCCCCTCAAATAACGGCTGCCTCGTGTGACCTTTGACCTTGGGCAGCGCTAATGGGCCATTCTATACCTCCCCTTGTTTCCCCTCACCCTCTACCCTCTATTCCCCTCTTCCTCTCCTCACCCTATCGCCCTCCTCCTCCTCTCCTCTCTGCCTTCACCCTTCCCCTCTACCCTCGCCCCTCCTTACCCTCCTCCCTCTCCCCTCTTCCTCCCTTGTAGCTCATTTTTTTTCCCTTCACTGACAATCTTAAGGAGGAGGAGGAGGAGGAGGAGGAGGAGGAGGAGGAGAAGGAGGAATATTTGTAAACTTTAGGTCAAATGAATGAATTAATGAATAAATATAAATGTTTAAAGTTAGTAAATAAAACAGATATAAAGTAAATAAACAGAAGATTATTGTGTGTGTGTATGTGTGTGTGTGTGTGTGTGTGTGTGTGTGTGTGTGTGTGTGTGTGTGTGTGTGTGTGTGTGTGTGTCTCTCCCCTACACACATTAGCAGACTGGATAACAAGAAAAAATAGCAAAACAGAGAGAAAAAAATGCTTAGGAGAGAGAGAAAGAGAGAGAGAGAGAAAAAAAAAAAAATGAGAGAGGGAGAGAGAGAAAAAGAAAAAAGAAAGACAGTACATTACAAGAAACTAAATGAGCTGACTAATTACTACTACTACTACTACTACTACTACTACTACTACTACTACTACTACTACTACTACTACTACTACTACTACTACTACTACTACTACTACTACTACTAAGTTATTTCAGGGTTAGGTTCAGGCGAGTTTTAGGTTACAGTGTGGATGAGCCTCAGAGATTAGTATTATTTTCCCTTATTTCCCCTTATTTTCCCTCTTTTTTTCCCCTTTCCTCCTCTCTTAACTGCTAAATGGCGCTTTGGTGTGAGTTGGGTTTATCTAAAGGATTTATTTAAGAGAGAGAGAGAGAGAGAGAGAGAGAGAGAGAGAGAGAGAGAGAGAGAGAGAGAGAGAGAGAGAGAGATTGTAACTACCTCATCTTATTTTCATTTTTCTCTTACTACCTCCTCCTCCTCCTCCTCCTCCAAGCCTTCTACTTCTTCTCCTCTTACACCTCTTCACCATCCACTTACTCCTCCTCCTCCTCCTCCTCCTCTTCCTCTTCCTCCTCCTCTTCTTCTCCTTCCTCCTTCTTAGATTTATGAATGAAATGAAGAAAATATAATCTTCTCTAACACGTCCTCCTCCTCCTCCTCCTCCTCCTCCTCCTTCTCCTCCTCCTAACGTTTATGAATGGGGCAAGCAAGTGTCTATGTGTACATGTGTGTGTGTGTGTGTGTGTGTGTGTGTGTGTGTGTGTGTGTGTGTGTGTGTGTGTGTGTGTGTGTGTGTGTGTGCGCCAGACGCCCTCTCAGTTCCCTAAAGAGTTTGCATGTGACACTCCATCCTTGCATCTACCCCTTCCCCCCCCTTTCCCTCCCTCCCTCCCCCCCCTTTCCCTCCCTTCCCTCCAGCTGCCTCCCCTCTCCTTACCCTCAGGGACACTAAGTACACAGAGACTATCGAAGGGGAGAGAGGGGAGAGAGGGGAGAGAGGGAGAGAGGAAGTTGTAGGAGGTGATGGGAGATTGTGAGGGGAAAGGAAGGGGAAGGAAGGGGAAGGAAGGGAAAGGGAGGGGAAAGGGAGGGGAAGGAAGGGGAAGGGGAAGGGGAAGGAGAGGGGAAAGAAGGGGAAGGAGAGGGGAAGGAGAGGGGAAGGAAGGGGAAAGGGAGGGGGAAGGAGAGGGGAAAGGAGGGGAAAGAGAGGGGAAAGGAGAGGAAGGGAGGGGAAGGAGAGGGCAAAGGAAGGGGAAAGGAGAGGGGAAAGAAGGGGAAGGAGAGGGGAAAGGAGAGGGGAAGGAGAGGGAGGAAAAGGAAGAGGAGAAGTGTGAAGAATGAAATTTTTATCTTTTTTTTTTTCCTTTTTGCCACAAGATGTAACGTGTGTGTCTCTCTCTCTCTCTCTCTCTCTCTCTCTCTCTCTCTCTCTCTCTCTCTCATTCTTTTTGTCTCTCGAGTTATAACAGACAGCATGAGAGAGAGAGAGAGAGAGAGAGAGAGAGAGAGAGAGAGAGAGAGAGAGAGAGAGAGAGAGAGAGAGAGAGAGAGAGTGTGATGCGGTGATAATTACTACCAAATGGAGGGATGGAGGGATGGAGGGAAGGAGGGATGGAGGGGAAGGAGGGAAAAGGGGAAGGAGGGGAGAGGGGAAGAGAGAGAGAGAGAGAATCTGAATGAAGTAGGGAGGGAGAGAGAGATTTACGGGCAGGATATGAGAGAGAGAGAGAGAGAGAGAGAGAGAGAGAGAGAGAGAGAGAGAGAGAGAGAGAGAGAGAGAGAGAGAGATAGTTCTCACGCCTGACCCCCTCTGGAGTGAGTAATCAAGTGTCTCTCTCTCTCTCTCTCTCTCTCTCTCTCTCTCTCTCTCTCTCTCTGGCTGTTTGTTTTCCTTTGTTTCGTTTGTTTGTTTGTTTGTTTTTTTCTCTCTTTTCTCTTAATTGCTCACTTTAATTTTCTTTCTTTTTAAGTCTCTCTCTCTCTCTCTCTCTCTCTCTCTCTCCTCTCTCTCTCTCTCTCTCTCTCTTTCTCTCTCTCTCTTTTTCTTTTTCTCTCTCTATCTGTCCTTCATTTGTTAGATACAGAATGTGTGTGTGAGAGAGAGAGAGAGAGAGAGAGAGAGAGAGAGAGAGAGAGAGAGAGAGAGAGAGAGAGAGAGAGAGAGAGAGAGAGAGAGAGAGAGAATGGTTGGCATCGAGTAACAAGTAGTATCTCTAGGAATGTGAAGGAGAGAGAGAGAGAGAGAGAGAGAGAGAGAGAGAGAGAGAGAGAGAGAGAGAGAGAGAGAGAGAGAGAGAGAGAGAGAGAGAGAGATGCTAAAGATAATAGAAGAGGAGAAGAAGAAGAAGAAGAGAAGGAAGAGGAAGAGGAGGAGGAGGAGGAGTGTAAACTGTGGTAGAGAGAGACACAACTTCACACACACACACACACACACACACACACACACACACACACACACACACACACACACACGACACTTAAAGAAACAAAATAACAAAAAAAAAGAGAGACAATTTGGGTTAAAACAGGAAATTCGATCTTTTTTTGAGAGAGAGAGAGAGAGAGAGAGAGAGAGAGAGAGAGAGAGAGAGAGAGAGAGAGAGAGAGAGAGAGAGAGAGAGAGAGAGAGAGAGAGAGAGAGAGGTATTAATAATAGTTAATGGCGCGCTGCTCCATTAAAATTGAATGGAGGAAAGTGTTCAAGGAGGAGAGAGATGGAGAGATGGAGAGAAAAGAAAGAGTGAGAGGGATGGAGTGGAGAGAAAAAGAGAGAGCGAGAGGGACAGAGTGGAGGAGGAAATATATGAGATGAAGGAAGGGAGATAAAGAGAAGACAAAGAAGAGGGAGGGAGGAAGGAAGGAAGGAAGGAAGGAAGGAGAGGAGAAGGAAGGAGGAGAGGAGAAGAGAGAATAATAATAATAATAAGGAAGTCAAAATAACATCAATAAATAAATAAATAAACAAATTTTGAAACTATACCATTGAAAAAACCTAACCTAACACACACACACACACACACACACACACACACACACACACAACACAACACAACTACTAACCGTGCATTTATTTGGCTTCTCTCCTGAGTGTACCCTCATATGAATCAACAGCTTATATCTTGCATTGAAGGGCCGGTACCTCCTCTGACACGCTGCCCAGAAACAGGTAAAATCATCTCCTTTCCTCTGATCTATATGTGCCTTCTCTATGTGTCTGGATAGCGCTTCTCTGCAACTGAAGAGCGCGTTGCAGTCCACCCAGCGGCACAATCTCGGCCCGTCTTCTTCCGTTGGGGATCCTGGCCGCCCCTCCTCACTGTCTTGCCCCGTGTTGTGATCATAGTTAGGGGTAGTTGTAGTTATTGGGGGCGGGGAGTGGTCGTGAGGTTCAATTTTAGGCTCTACTTTATGGGGTGTGCTTGTGGTGGTGGTGGTAGTAGTGGTGTTCGTTGAGATCAGTGATTTGAAGGTGTAGCGATGTGCTGGGGTGTGTTGGGGGTCTGGGCGGGTGAGTAGGTGCCCGTAGGTCCCCCCTGGTGGTGGGGATAGTGGGGGGCCAGGGTTTGGGGTAGGGGTAGGGGTCAAACAGGTAGGGGATGACCTGATTATAGTGTGCAGGTCAAGGCCATCTATATGCATGGGTGAAGAGGAACACTGGCGGCGACGGGATGAACTGAACGACCCCCGAGTAGAAGCAAAGGGTGAGGGGAGCGATGACCCCCCTGGTGACACACTCATGGGGGACGCACACCCCAAATACATATCAAATCCTTCCGTTGGGGGCAGGTCTAACAAATCAGTATGGGGGGGAGGGGGCTGTGGGGGGCTACTATACAAATCTTGCGATGATCTTGAATCCGTCACTACAAGCTGAGGAAGCGAGGAGCCACCAGGTAACGCCGTCAACATATTCTCTAGGGAGGGTGGCCACTCGTCCCCAGCTAAATACAGGTCCCCATGTAGCTCCCCCAGGGCACTCATAGCTGAAGCGAGTTGAGACGCCCCACAGACAGACTCCTGGGGCCCTTGGATGTTGATAGTAGGCGGGGAGAAGGCCACAGGGGGACCTAAGGGCGAGTTAGGGTGTGGAGACCCGCCTAGAGGACTGATTAGGCCCCCAAGATCACAGGTGAGTTCTGAAGGCATGAGGGATTCTGGGGAGACCACGTGACCCCCGCTGTAGTGGTCCAAATGCATCCTGCGACCTGCAAATGACCTCTATTAGTGACCTGTAATGACCTGTAACCTGTAATTGACCTGAAACTTGTATTAGTAACTTGTAATGCTTGTAATCTGTATAATTAACCTGTACTTGAGCTGTGACCTGTATTAATGAGTTGTAATACCTGTGTGTGATCTG
>JAPQNM010000001.1:3098989-3101489 GCA_029783475.1 Metacarcinus magister | reverse complement strand
TCTCTCTCTCTCTCTCCCTCTCTCTACTCTCTCTCTCTCTCTCACCACCAACACCCACCAACTCCTCTCGCTACGTACTCAGTGTTTATTGTCGTACGTCTCACTCTCGCCTTCTCTTTTTTGTATTCACCATCTCCTTGCTTACACTCTTCTATCACCACTGCGCCTCTACCCCTATTATTCCACTTATAACTTGTCACCCTGATATCACCCTGGTTTTTTTTCTCTCTCTCTCTTTCATCCTTCTGTTCTCTCATCGCTCTCTCTCTCGTCTACTCATCTTTCTCGTTTTCTCTAGCTCTCTTCTTATCTCCTTATTTCTTTCTTTCATTCAAAATTATCTCTTCTATTACGTTCGTTTGTCCTATCCTTTAAAAAAATTCTCCATAAATGACAGACTCACTCTAAAATTTTCTAACGCTATAGTCCACCTTTATTCATTTATCCTTATACATGAATACTATTAATTGACTTTATATTCTTCAAAACAATGGTAAGTAATCATATCACCCTAATTACCTACACGAGGCAATTATAACCTTACTAACTAATAAAAGAAACGAGAGTAAACAAGGATTTTCTACACTTTTCAAACAAAGGAAGAAATTTATAATCACTCATCTCTTATTAACTAATAACTGAGTTTAAGAACGTAAAAAAAACAGATAATTAGAGAATAATAGCAAATAAAAACTAACAACCTAACCTAACACGCTAACCTAGACCAAAGCTAACTAATATAACAAAAATAAAAATATATATATTAGAATGCTAGCTAATAAAACCATAAAACATAACACAAAACACAAAACATTTATAAAACAATAAACAAACACAATACCACACAAACACCACAACAAAAATAAAAACCAAAAACATCAAAATACCCCACAAAAAACTTCAAATGTACCCCGTTACAAAAACACAAACAGACATAACACACCTGCTAAGTTATTTCCCTTCACACAAACCACAGACTTCCCTTCTTTCTCTCTCATCTTCTCGTGGACACACAACATTTGCAGCCTGCCTCACGCAGCGCCATGCAGTGGAGGCTTAAAGGCAGATGGCTTGTACACAAAAAGCCTCGAGACAGACATATGACTACCCACTACACCCTCACATATCGAGTTGCATGTGCAGTTGAAATCACAAACCGCAGGATAGTTTCTATGCCAGCTTTCACCTCATATCACTAACATGAACTCTTTTCACTAACTTCCTGTCACGCTCACACATACTATGAATTTGTGTGTATATACGATGACAATGTATGGTGAATCTATACCAGGTTATCGTGCTAGATGGTTGTAAATTATTACTAAACTTAGACAGAAATGGTGGGTGAGTTATGTTTTGTTTGCTTCCGTGCGCAGAAAAAAGGGAGACAGAATTCCCCGCGCGACGCTTTTCCTTCCCTTTTTCTTTCCCTGTCGTCTCATTCACTAACCAGAGACAGAGCGTCGCCTAGCCGCATGTGCACGACGGATTGTTTTACTGATTTTTACGTACGCCTGTCCCGTCTGTCCGCCTGTCCTCCTGCCTGCCCTTGAAACTGTACTCTGACCTGACCATATTATCAAAAGAAGGAGAGGAAAACCCAAGCTGACCTGTCTGTCCTCTCACTCACATTTTTCTGTCCTTTATCTTTAACGAGAAAACTATGAGAGAAAATTGAGGTTGAAAGAAGAGACAATGGAGACAGAGAAGAAAGGAAGGAGGGATAGGGAGTGAGAGGAGAGAGATGGATAGGTGAGGAAAGAATAAGAATTGAGATGATACATATGGAATGAGGGAAAGTATGGAAGGAAGGAGAATAAGACAGTGAATAAGATGTATGACGTAATAAAGCAAGTTATCTGAACCCCCTAGAGAGGAGAGAGTGAGAGAGAGAGAGTATAAGTGAATAGAGAGAGAGACGAGAGAGATAGAGGAGAGAGAGAGAAGATAGAGGTGTGTAATCTTCATACGGGTCACAGCAAGTTTCTCTAATAATAGTTCAGTTGTGACATTTCTACTTAAGTGATGGGAGAAAAGGTAGGAAAGTCAATGGGAGAGGGTGAGGGGAGGGAGGAGGGGAGAGAAATAGGGGAGAGAGTGAGGGTGAGGGGAGAGAGGGAGGAGAGTGAGGGAAGATACAGAGAGAGAGAAAATTTAGGGAAATAAATGAAAAAAAACAGAATATTACAGAGAGAGAGACGAGAGAGGAGAGAGTAGAAGAGATAGAAGAGAGAGAGAGAGAGAGGAGAGAGAGAGAGAGAGAGAGGAGAGTGTATAAGATAGTCAAGTGTTCACAGCGCTCCGTTCGACATTATCAAACAACACACAACACACACGGTCACACAACCACGGTCACACACACACACTGGCACACACACAAACACACACACACACACACACAACACAAACACACCACACACACATACCACAAAAAGAAAGTTAAGATTTAAAGTTAAGATAATTTCGTGAATGAAAGAAAGAAAGAAAGAAAGAAAATGAA
>JAPQNM010000001.1:3092453-3094953 GCA_029783475.1 Metacarcinus magister | reverse complement strand
TCTCTCTCTCTCTCTCTCTCGCTCTCTCTCTCTATTACTATCACATTATATTACTTACAACTTCCTCATCTACTCTATCACTCTCCTCCTCTTCTTCCTCCTCCTCCTCCTCCTCCTCTTCCTCCTCTTCCTCCTCCTCCTCCTCCTCTTCCTCCCTGTGGATCGATAGGTCACAAAAATGAGTCTCCAGGGATATTGAACCTAATAATATTCATGCCTGCACACACTCTCTCTCTCTCTCTCTCTCTCTCTCTCTCTCTCTCTCTCTCTCTCTCTCTCTCTCTCTCTCTCCCCACCACCACCACCTCCTCCTCCTCGCTATCGTACCTCAGTGTTTATTGTCGTACGTTCTCACTCTCGCCTTCTCTTTTTTGTATTCAATTCTCCTTCTTCACCCTTTCACCCTGCCGCCCTTCTACCCCTTTATTCCACTTAACTTGTCACCCTGATATCACCCTGGTTTTTTTTCTCTCTCTCTTTCTCTTTCTTTCTCTCTCTCTCTCTCTCTCTACTCTCTTTCTCTCTTTTTCTTGCTCTCTTCTTTCCTTAATTTCCTTTCTTTCAAAAAATTTCTCTCTATTCTTTCGTTTTCTTTCCTTTAAAAAATTTCCATAAAGGACAGACTCACTCAAAATTTTCTAACGCTATATCCAACTTTATTCATTTTCCTTATACATGAATACTATTAATTGACTTTATATTCTTCAAAACAATGGTAAGGTAATCAATATCACCCTAATTACCTACACGAGGCAATTAAACCTTACTATAATAAAAAGAAACGAGAGTAAACAAGGATTTTCTACTTTTCAAAACAAAGGAAGAAATTTATAATCACTCCATCTCTTAATTAACTAACTAACTGAGTTTAAGACGTAAAAAAAACAAGATAATTAGAGAATAATAGCAAATAAAACCTAACAAACCTAATCTAACCTAACCTAACCTAACCTAACCAAAGCTAACCTAATATAACAAAAAAAAAATATATATAGAATGCTAGCTAATAAAACCATAAAACATAACAAAACACAAACATTTTAAACCAAAATAAACAAACACAATACCACACAAACACCACAACAAAAATAAAAACCAAAAAACATCAAAATACCCCACAAAAAACTCAAAATGTTACCCCGTTACAAAAACACAAACAGACATACACACCTGCTAAGTTATTTCCCTTCACCAAACCACACTTCCCTTTCTTTCTCTCTCTTCTCGTGGCACCTTGCAGCCTGCCTCACGCCAGCGCCATGCAGGGGGGCTTAAGGCAGTGGCTTGTACACAAAAAGCCTCGAGACAGACATATGCTACCCTCACACACTCACATATCTAGTTGCATGTGCAGTTGAAATCACAAACCAAGGATAGTTGCCGATTTCACCTCATATCACTAAACATTAACTCATTTTTCACTAACTTCCTGTCACGCTAACAACCTATAAATTTGTGTGTATATAGATGAATGTATGGTGAATCTATACCAGTTATCGCTGTGGTTGTAAATTAATTAGAACTTAGAGAAATGGTGGGTTGAGTTAATGTTTTGTTTCCGTGCGCAAGGGATAACAGAATTCCCCGCGCGACGCTTTTCCTTCCCTTTTTCTTTCGTCTCATTCATAAAACAGAGGACAGTCGCCAGCCGCATGTGCACGACGGATTGTTTTACTTGTTTTTACGTACGCCTGTCCGTCTGTCCGCCTGTCCGCCTGCCTGCCCTTGAAACTTGTACTCTGACCTGACCAATATTATGAAAAGAAGGAGAGGAAAACCCAATCTGACCTGTCTGTCTCTCTCACTCACTTTTTCTGTCTCTTTCTCTTTTACGAAAACTATGAAGTGAGAGAATAGAGGTTGAAAGAAAGAGACATGGAGACAGAGAAGAAAGGAAGGAGGGAGAGGAGGGAGAGGAGGGAGAGGAAGAGGGAGGAAAGAATAAGAATGGAGATGATAGATGGAAGGAGGGAAGGAGGGAAGGAGGGAAGGAAGGGAGAATGAAGACAGTGAATGAAGATTGTATGACGTAATAAAGCAAGTTATCTGACCCCCTAGAGAGAGAGAGAGAGAGAGAGAGAGAGAGAGAGAGAGAGAGAGAGAGAGAGAGAGAGAGAGAGAGAGAGGTGGTAATCTTCATACGGGTCACAGCAAGTTTCTCTAATAAGTTAGTTCAGTTGTGACATTTCTACTTAAGTGAGGGGAGAAAGGGAGGAAGTGAGGGGAGAGGAGGGAGGGGAGGGAGGGGAGAGAAGGAGGGAGAGAGTGAGGGGAGGGAGGGAGTGAGGGGAGGAGAGTGAGGGGAAGATACAGGGAGAGAGAGAAAAGTTAGGTGACATAATGAGAAAAAAACAGATATTACAGCGAGAGAGAGAGAGAGAGAGAGAGAGAGAGAGAGAGAGAGAGAGAGAGAGAGAGAGAGAGAGAGAGAGAGAGAGAGAGAGTGAGATAGAGATAGTCAAGTGTTTCAAGCGCTCGTTCGACATTATCAAAACACACA
>JAPQNM010000001.1:3059953-3069953 GCA_029783475.1 Metacarcinus magister | reverse complement strand
TTAATATTTATTTTTATCATTAATATATATTTTTATCATTAATATATATTTTTATCATTAATATTTATTTTTATCATTAATATTTATTATTATTTATTATTATTTATTTTTATCATTAATATTTATTTTTATCATTAATATTTATTTTTATCATTAATATATATTTTTATCATTAATATATATTTTTATCATTAATATATATTTTTATCATTATTATTTATTTTTATCATTAATATTTATTTTTATCATTAATATATATTTTTATCATTAATATATATTTTTATCATTAATATATATTTTTATCATTAATATTTATTTTTATCATTAATATATATTTTTATCATTAATATATATTTTTATCATTAATATTTATTTTTATCATTATTATTTATTTTTATCATTAATATTTATTTTTATCATTAATATTTATTTTTATCATTAATATATATTTTTATCATTAATATATATTTTTATCATTAATATTTATTTTTATCATTATTATTTATTTTTATCATTAATATATATTTTTATCATTAATATATATTTTTATCATTAATATATATTTTTATCATTAATATATATTTTTATCATTAATATTTATTTTTATCATTAATATATATTTTTATCATTAATATTTATTTTTATCATTAATATTTATTTTTATCATTAATATATATTTTTATCATTAATATATATTTTTATCATTAATATATATTTTTATCATTAATATTTATTTTTATCATTATTATTTATTTTTATCATTAATATATATTTTCATCATTAATATTTATTTTTATCATTAATATATATTTTTATCATTAATATATATTTTTATCATTAATATTTATTTTTATCATTAATATATATTTTTATCATTAATATATATTTTTATCATTAATATATATTTTTATCATTAATATTTATTTTTATCATTAATATATATTTTTATCATTAATATATATTTTTATCATTAATATTTATTTTTATCATTAATATATATTTTTATCATTAATATATATTTTTATCATTAATATATATTTTTATCATTAATATATATTTTTATCATTAATATTTATTTTTATCATTAATATATATTTTTATCATTAATATTTATTTTATCATTATTATTTATTTTTATCATTAATATTTATTTTTATCATTAATATATATTTTTATCATTAATATATATTTTTATCATTAATATATATTTTTATCATTAATATTTATTTTTATCATTAATATATATTTTTATCATTAATATATATTTTTATCATTAATATTTATTTTTATCATTATTATTTATTTTTATCATTAATATTTATTTTTATCATTAATATTTATTTTTATCATTAATATATATTTTTATCATTAATATATATTTTTATCATTAATATATATTTTTATCATTAATATTTATTTTATCATTAATATATATTTTTATCATTAATATTTATTTTTATCATTATTATTTATTTTTATCATTAATATTTATTTTTATCATTAATATTTATTTTTATCATTAATATATATTTTTATCATTAATATTTATTTTTATCATTAATATATATTTTTATCATTAATATATATTTTTATCATTAATATATATTTTTATCATTAATATTTATTTTTATCATTAATATTTATTATTATAATTATTAATATTTATTTACTCCAACAGCAACACTTCCTTAACATGTATTATTATTAATTTCAAAACCTTTAACTTCAATATAAGTTTTCGTGGATTTGTGATGAAAATGGATTCGTGAAATTTTTGGCCCGAAGATTTCCACCAGAATTTGAGTCCAAAATAGTTTAGTCATTTTACAAGTAAAGTATTAGTCCTACAACAAAGATGTATAGAAACAAAGTTGTTCAGCTTGACAAGTTTTATCTGATGGTGTCATCCGTTTGTGAATTACTCTTTTGGTTTAGGAGAAAAATGTAATTAAGTAGAAGTTTCGTGTAAAATACAAATATATCAATATCTCCATTACTTACATTCCAATTACATTCTAGTAAAGCTCAAAAGAACGGGCGTCTCCTGCTCTATATTTACTATTACGAATGTTTTTTACGTAAACCTCATACTTTTCGAGTTATTTTGAAAAACATGATTTCATGAAAAAAAATCTAAGGTGACACCCTTGAAAATTTCGTAAAAAATTTCCACACCTCAGAATTTCATGAAAATTTATACCTAAAGGTTTTCAGTCAAACTGAACACGAATCTGGAGTCAGTTTCATCATTACTATAATATTAAACACTATATACGCATGTGTGATACGCCTAAAACTATTTATTCTCTCTATTTATCTCTTTATCTCTATCGCGCTCTCTCTCTCTCTCTCTCTCTCCCTCTCTCCAAACTCCTACAGCAAAATCATAATATTCTCCCCCTCCTCCTCCTCCTTTGTGTCTTCCTTCTTAAATAGTCTTCAGTGGACCAATTAGCGCCAATATTTATTTTTATCATTAATATTTATTTTTTATCATTAATATATATTTTTATCATTAATATATATTTTTATCATTAATATATATTTTTATCATTAATATATATTTTTATCATTAATATATATTTTTATCATTATTATTTATTTTTATCATTAATATTTATTTTTATCATTAATATTTATTTTTATCATCAATATTTATTTTTATCATCAATATTTATTTTTATCATCAATATTTATTTTTATCATTAATATTTATTTTTATCATTAATATTTATTTTTATCATTAATATTTATTTTTATCATTAATATATATTTTTATCATTAATATTTATTTTTATCATTAATATTTATTTTTATCATTAATATTTATTTTTATCATTAATATTTATTTTTATCATTAATATTTATTTTTATCATTAATATATATTTTTATCATTAATATATATTTTTATCATTAATATATATTTTTATCATTAATATTTATTTTTATCTTTATTATTTATTTTTATCATTAATATTTATTTTTATCATTAATATATATTTTTATCATTAATATATATTTTTATCATTAATATATATTTTTATCATTAATATTTATTTTATCATTATTATTTATTTTTATCATTAATATTTATTTTTATCATTAATATTTATTTTTATCATTAATATTTATTTTTATCATTAATATATATTTTTATCATTAATATATATTTTTATCATTAATATTTATTTTTATCATTAATATTTATTTTTATCATTATTATTTATTTTCATCATTAATATATATTTTTATCATTAATATTTATTTTTATCATTAATATATATTTTTATCATTAATATATATTTTTATCATTATTATTTATTTTTATCATTAATATATATTTTTATCATTAATATATATTTTTATCATTAATATTTATTTTTATCATTAATATTTATTATTATTTATTATTATTTATTTTTATCATTAATATATATTTTTATCATTAATATATATTTTTATCATTAATATTTATTTTTATCATTAATATATATTTTTATCATTAATATATATTTTTATCATTAATATTTATTTTTATCATTAATATATATTTTTATCATTAATATTTATTTTTATCATTAATATTTATTTTATCATTAATATATATTTTTATCATTAATATATATTTTTATCATTAATATATATTTTATCATTAATATTTATTTTTATCATTAATATATATTTTTATCATTAATATATATTTTTATCATTAATATATATTTTTATCATCAATATTTATTTTTATCATTAATATTTATTTTTATCATTATTATTTATTTTTATCACTAATATTTATTTTTATCATTAATATTTATTATTTATCATTAATATTTATTTTTTATCATTAATATATATTTTTATCATTAATATATATTTTTATCATTAATATTTATTTTTATCATTAATATATATTTTTATCATTAATATTTATTTTTATCATTAATATATATTTTTATCATTAATATATATTTTTATCATTCATATATATTTTTATCATTAATATTTATTTTTATCATTAATATTTATTTTTATCATTAATATATATTTTTATCATTAATATATATTTTTATCATTAATATTTATTTTTATCATTAATATATATTTTTATCATTAATATATATTTTTATCATTAATATTTATTTTTATCATTATTATTTATTTTTATCATTAATATTTATTTTTATCATTAATATTTATTTTTATCATTAATATATATTTTTATCATTAATATATATTTTATCATTAATATTTATTTTTATCATTAATATATATTTTTATCATTAATATATATTTTTATCATTAATATATATTTTATCATTAATATTTATTTTATAATTAATATTTATTTTTTATCATTAATATATATTTTTATCATTAATATATATTTTTATCATTAATATATATTTTTATCATTAATATATATTTTTATCATTAATATTTATTTTTATCATTATTATTTATTTTTATCATTAATATATATTTTTATCATTAATATTTATTTTTATCATTAATATATATTTTTATCATTAATATATATTTTTATCATTAATATATATTTTTATCATTAATATATATTTTTATCATTATTATTTATTTTTATCATTAATATATATTTTTATCATTAATATATATTTTTATCATTAATATTTATTTTTATCATTAATATATATTTTTATCATTAATATATATTTTTATCATTAATATTTATTTTATCATTAATATATATTTTTATCATTAATATTTATTTTTATCATTAATATTTATTTTTATCATTAATATATATTTTTATCATTAATATATATTTTTATCATTAATATATATTTTTATTATTAATATTTATTTTTATCATTAATATATATTTTTATCATTAATATATATTTTTATCATTAATATTTATTTTTATCATTATTATTTATTTTTATCATTAATATTTATTTTTATCATTAATATTTATTTTTATCATTAATATATATTTTTTATCATTAATATATATTTTTATCATTAATATTTATTTTTATCATTATTATTTATTTTTATCATTAATATATATTTTTATCATTAATATTTATTTTTATCATTAATATATATTTTTATCATTAATATTTATTTTTATCTTTAATATTATTTTTTATCATTAATATATATTTTTATCATTAATATATATTTTTATCATTAATATATATTTTTATCATTAATATATATTTTTATCATTAATATTTATTTTTATCATTAATATTTATTTTTATCATTAATATTTATTTTTATCATCAATATTTATTTTTATCATTAATATTTATTTTTATCATTATTATTTATTTTTATCACTAATATTTATTTTTATCATTAATATTTATTATTTATCATTAATATTTATTTTTTATCATTAATATATATTTTTATCATTAATATATATTTTTATCATTAATATTTATTTTTATCATTAATATATATTTTTATCATTCATATATATTTTTATCATTAATATTTATTTTTATCATTAATATTTATTTTTATCATTAATATATATTTTTATCATTAATATATATTTTTATCATTAATATTTATTTTTATCATTAATATATATTTTTATCATTAATATATATTTTTATCATTAATATTTATTTTTATCATTATTATTTATTTTTATCATTAATATTTATTTTTATCATTAATATTTATTTTTATCATTAATATATATTTTTATCATTAATATATATTTTTATCATTAATATTTATTTTTATCATTAATATATATTTTTATCATTAATATATATTTTTATCATTGATATATATTTTTATCATTAATATTTATTTTTATCATTAATATTTATTTTTTATCATTAATATATATTTTTATCATTAATATATATTTTTATCATTAATATATATTTTATCATTAATATTTATTTTTATCATTAATATATATTTTTATCATTAATATATATTTTTATCATTAATATTTATTTTTATCATTAATATATATTTTTATCATTAATATATATTTTTATCATTAATATATATTTTTATCATTAATATTTATTTTATCATTAATATATATTTTTATCATTAATATATATTTTTATCATTAATATTTATTTTTATCATTAATATATATTTTTATCATTAATATATATTTTTATCATTAATATATATTTTTATCATTAATATATATTTTTATCATTAATATTTATTTTTATCATTAATATATATTTTTATCATTAATATTTATTTTTATCATATTATTTATTTTTATCATTAATATTTATTTTATCATTAATATATATTTTTATCATTAATATATATTTTTATAATTAATATTTATTTTTATCATTAATATATATTTTTATCATTAATATATATTTTTTATCATTAATATATATTTTTATCATTAATATTTATTTTTATCATTGTTATTTATTTTTATCATTAATATTTATTTTTATCATTAATATTTATTTTTATCATTAATATATATTTTTTATCATTAATATATATTTTTATCATTAATATATATTTTTATCATTAATATTTATTTTTATCATTAATATTTATTTTTATCATTAATATTTATTTTTATCATTAATATATATTTTTATCATTAATATATATTTTTATCATTAATATATATTTTTATCATTAATATTTATTTTTATCATTAATATTTATTTTTATCATTAATATATATTTTTATCATAAATATATATTTTTATCATTAATATATATTTTTATCATTAATATTTATTTTGATCATTAATATTTATTTTTATCATTAATATATATTTTTATCATTAATATTTATTTTGATCATTAATATTTATTTTTAACATTAATATATATTTTTATCATTAATATTTATTTTTATCATTAATATATATTTTTATCATAAATATATATTTTTAACATTAATATATATTTTTATCATTAATATTTATTTTTATCATTAATATTTATTTTTATCATTAATATTTATTATTATAATTATTAATATTTATTTACTCCAACAGCAACACTTCCTTAACATGTATTATTATTAATTTCAAAACCTTTAACTTCAATATAAGTTTTCGTGGATTTGTGATGAAAATGGATTCGTGAAATTTTTGGCCCGAAGATTTCCACCAGAATTTGAGTCCAAAATAGTTTAGTCATTTTACAAGTAAAGTATTAGTCCTACAACAAAGATGTATAGAAACAAAGTTGTTCAGCTTGACAAGTTTTATCTGATGGTGTCATCCGTTTGTGAATTACTCTTTTGGTTTAGGAGAAAAATGTAATTAAGTAGAAGTTTCGTGTAAAATACAAATATATCAATATCTCCATTACTTACATTCCAATTACATTCTAGTAAAGCTCAAAAGAACGGGCGTCTCCTGCTCTATATTTACTATTACGAATGTTTTTTACGTAAACCTCATACTTTTCGAGTTATTTTGAAAAACATGATTTCATGAAAAAAAAATCTAAGGTGACACCCTTGAAAATTTCGTGAAAAATTTCCACACCTCAGAATTTCATGAAAATTTGTACCTAAAGGTTTTCAGTCAAACTGAACACGAATCTGGAGTCAGTTTCATCATTACTATAATATTAAACACTATATACGCATGTGTGATACGCCTAAAACTATTTATTCTCTCTATTTATCTCTTTATCTCTATCGCGCTCTCTCTCTCTCTCTCTCTCTCTCCCTCTCTCCAAACTCCTACAGCAAAATCATAATATTCTCCCCCTCCTCCTCCTCCTTTGTGTTTTCCTTCTTAAATAGTCTTCAGTGGACCAATTAGCGCCAATATTTATTTTTATCATTAATATTTATTTTTATCATTAATATTTATTTTTATCATTAATATTTATTTTTATCATTAATATTTATTTTTATCATTAATATTTATTTTTATCATTAATATTTATTTTTATCATTAATATTTATTTTTATCCCACATTTACCTGTCTTAATCCCAGCACCTGAGAGAGTTATATGTTATTGTACATGTTAATTAAGGAAGGTAATAAAGTTAGCAGACAGGTAATAATATAATGACGTAACACTCCCCCCTCTCTCTCTCTCTCTCTCTCTCTCTCTCTCTCTCTCTCTCTCTCTCTCTCTCTCTCTCTCTTTACAGGTGTGGTCTGGACAGAGGACAAATGTCAGGCTAAGAAGAAAGAGTTGGACAGGTGTCTAGCTAAGATGGCGCCTTTCATGCCCAGAATAGGCCTACCTTACAAGCCTACTGACCTCACCAACATGTGCAAGTATGTAGTAGTAGTAGTAGTAGTAGTAGTAGTAGTAGTAGTAGTAGTAGTAGTAGTAGTAATAGTTTTCATTTCTCAACCAAAACAAAACGAATGAAAAAAAAACTAACCTAACCTAACCTAACTTAACCCATTCTTTCCCCCTTTCTCCCTCCCTGTGCGTGCGTGGGCGTGTGGGCGTGGGCGTGTAGGGCGTTTAAGGGCGGCATGGTGTGTGTGGACAAGTACACTTCATCCTGCCTCACTAAGGACAAGCAGAGTGACCTTGAACAGAATCTACAAGGAGCAAGATCCTTCCTAGCCTTCCTTTGTGATGATCCAGTGTTTCAAAAAGG
This sequence comes from Metacarcinus magister, assembly GCA_029783475.1. Lineage (NCBI taxonomy): Eukaryota > Metazoa > Arthropoda > Malacostraca > Decapoda > Cancridae > Metacarcinus > Metacarcinus magister. The sequence continues at coordinate 3,061,364 of JAPQNM010000001.1, read as the reverse complement.
TGAGGAGGGAAGGGAAGGGAAGGGAAGGGAAGGGAAGGGAAGGGAAGGGAAGGGAAGGGAAGGGAAGGGAAGGGAAGGGAAGGGAAGGGAAGGGAAGGGAAGGGAAGGGAAGGGAAGGGAAGGGAAGGGAAGGGAAGGGAAGGGAAGGGAAGGGAAGGGAGGGGAGGGGATAGGGAGAGGAAAGGAGGAAAATTATTGTAATCTGAGGGTAAAATGATGATAAAGTGAGAAGAATTGATGGAAGAGAGAGAGGAGGTTAGGAATGTGAGGGGAAAGTGAGGGGGGAGAGAGGGGAAATAAGTGGGATAAGGGAAAATGAGGGAAGAGAGGGAAATTAGGATGAGGGGAAGACAGTGAGGGGATAGAGGGAAGAGGGGAAGGGAAGGAAGAGGGGAAGGAAATGAGGGGATGATCTGTTAATGGGAAGAGGAAAGGAGAAGGAAGGGGAAATAATTACGTTACTACCTCTCTCTCTCTCTCTCTCTCTCTCTCTCTCTCTCTCTCTCTCTCACACACACACACACACACAAATAAACTGACAAGATTTATTTATTCATTCAATCATGTAAAACAACAACAATAATAATAAATAAATAAATAAATAAATAAATACATGAATACAATGGCGCACACACACACACACACACACACACACACACACACACACACACATTCATGGCTCCCCTCACTGTCTATCTTCCTCTCACTTATCTAGTTTCCCTTCCTCGTTAGGTTCAGTCAGTAAGAAAGACTATTGCTGTTTGTTCTTCCTTTGTACTCCTTTCTACAGGTCTAACTTTCCTTCAAATATATCAAATTTCCTCTTCCCTTACCCTTCAGTCCTTGTCTATGTAATTTCAGTGATCAAGTTTCCTCTCAGATATCAAACTCACCTTAATTTTTTCCCCTAATTTCCCCTAAAAGTACCTTGCCATCAGTTTATGTCTACGTAATTTCAGTGATCAAGTTTCCTCTCAGATATCTAACCCCCCTTGACTTTTTTCCCTTAATTTCCCTTACTTTTTCCCTTAATTTCCCTTACTTTTTCCCGTCAGAGTACTTGTCCCACGGGTCCTGTTTTCGTGATGTTAGTGATGATTGGGCAAAGTGTCAGCACCACTACAAGGGCCTAGTGTGGCTCCAACATAGACTACCTAACATTACTGACGCTATGAGGGACCACAACATATGCTGGTGGGTGTGTGTGTGTGTGTGTGTGTGTGTGTGTGTGTGTGTGTGTGTGTGTGTTCTAATGTATTGTGATATATGTGTGTTATATTAATGTTTATATATATATTTCTCTCTGTATTAACCTTCCTCCTCCTCCTCCTCCTACTCCTCCTTCCTATCCTCTTTACTCCTCATCCTCCTCCTCCTCCTCCTCCTCCTTGTTGTCTCTTCTATCTTCTTA
>JAPQNM010000001.1:3034953-3052453 GCA_029783475.1 Metacarcinus magister | reverse complement strand
ATGCAAGTATTATTATTATTATTTTTATATATCATGCAATTTTGGTTAGTTTTTGCTATGAAACATGCAAGATTTGTGACTTCAAGTGGTTAATTTCATACTTATAAACATGCATATTGATTCATTCTAATTCTAAAACATTAACTCATGCACAACTAATCAATATATCTAATCAAATCACATATAAACAATCAATATTTCATCTAATTACCCTATTAAACACATAATTACCACTACATAACACTAATTGAACATACAAGCTTATTAACCATCAATAACAAGCTCATTACACATACATACATACATACATACAGCCCGTTAACTACCATAACTACACAACGACCATTACCACCACCACCACCACTCTCATTTCAACGCCAATTACCATACAAGTACACACGCCGCAGGTCATTATACACAGCCTAATAGAGGTAATTTTCTTCCCCTTATTAAACGTTTTAGTATAGTTTCCCTTTTTTTCTATAAACGTTTTCTACGACAACGATAAGAAGAAAATTGTAGCTTTTTTTAAAGGGATACGGTGTTAAAAGCATGTATATACTACTTTTTGCCCATATACGAACCCCATACAACGAATAAATATAAATAAAAATAAATAAATAAATAAACAGAGGATAGTAAGTAAAAAAAAAGTTTATATATTATCTAAGACTGTGTGAAAGAAATTGTAACTTTTAAAAATGTGAATCTAAGTAGGCGGTAGTACAAAGATTACCCAAATGCAGCTATAACACTGTCCTTAACGGGAATTGCAATGTTATATGCAATGAGGCAGAGGCAGCATGTAGCTTCACTCTCAAACAACCAAAAGAACGAAGGAAAATGAGCCGTTACTATAAAAAATCTAAAATAAAAACCCGCGCTTACTAACGGGCAGAGGCCAAAATATTTAAAGCCTCCACTAAGCCTACCAGCGCCAAGGGTTAAGGGATATAGAAGAAGAATATAAATAGCACTGTAATATAATAACAACGAAATAAATATAATAATAATAATAATAATAATAATAGCCTGGAAAATTAAACAGCAAAGCGAAAAATGTCAAAAAACTACAGCAATCTAATCTGAAAATGTGAAAAAAAACCAGCAATCTATTTTGAAAACGAAAAAAATACAGGAAAACAAAAAAATACAATATAACCAAAACTACAAGGAAAAAAAAAAATAATAATAAATAAATAAATAAACATCAATCTAACCTTATAAAAAAAAATAAATAAATAAATAAATAAACATCAATCTAACCTTATAAAAAAAAATAAATAAATAAATAAAATAAAATAAAATAAAAATAAATAAATAAATACAGCCAGAAAAACTACATTAACACTCCACCCACCTAACCTCACCTTCCCGCCCTTCCCCTTCCTCTTACCTGGAAGTTGAATGTGCCTTCGTCTGTGTGTCCAGCCCGGTCAGTCATCTCCCTCAGGTGGTCACCCCGCTGGTTAGTCTTGCGTAGGTGTTTACGGAAGTCATGTGTCCCCTGCTCGGCCTCGTCTGTCGTGTTACTGCTGTGGGGGTGAGAGAGAGAGAGAGAGAGAGAGAGAGAGAGAGAGAGAGAGAGAGAGAGAGAGAGAGAGAGAGAGAGAGAGAGAGAGAGAGAGAGAGAGAGAGAGAGGATTAGAGCTAACGTAACTTAATTCAATCTAATTCAATTCAAGCAAACTTATCTTAACCTTACTTAACTTAACTAAACTTAATCTAAACCTAACCTAACACTAAACTAACTAAACCAAACAGTAGTCAGTGTTCGGGTATGCAAACGTAGCGTCCCGAGTTCGAGTCCCGATATCCGCTGGGCACTTTTCATTCTTTGGTATTACCGCTGAGTACCCAAAGACTATCCTCAGACGGGACTTACAATGTTATATTATATGCATCTGAGGTTGTAGCAGCAATAAGCCTCGCACGTTCTCGACATATTCAAGAGAGAACGTAAACACTCGAGGCGTCGCTATAAAAAATCTAAACCGGCACCAATAACAGGCAAAGAAACCGTCCATCTTAGCCTCTATAAAGCCTATCGGTGCTACAGGTTTGCGATCTAAAAAAAAATAATAAATAAATAAATAAATAAAAAACTAACCTAACCTAACCTTACCTATAGCCATTATGCTGTCTGTCATTCCACGAGCTGACAGAAACAGAGGGAGCATTAGAGGATGAGGAGGACTTCAGATAGCTAGGACTCGGTAGGTTGTTGTAGGATCCGGGTGGTTTAGCTGCGTTAGATCCTGCGAACCGGTTGTAATTGGTTGCAGGCCGGTTGCTGGTGCTGCCTGCAAACCGGTTGTAGCCTGTAGCTCCCTCTGGCTTGGTGTAGTTGTTGCTGCTATTGTTGTTTTGAACTGTGGAGAGGAAGAGGAGGATGTGTATGTGTGTATGTGTATGTGTATGTGTGTGTGTGTAAGGTTTAGTTAGTTAGTGTATGTTTAATTTATATACATACACATATATACATCCATAAAATCTGAGGTGAATGTGTATATGTATAGTAAGAATGAGTCTACTGTTTTTTATATATACACACAAACACACACACAATCTCTCTCTCTCACTCTCACACACACACACACACACACACACACACACACACACACACACACACACACACTTACCCTGGTCAAACATAGCAGTCCTAGAGCGAACATCCATAGCAGCAGTATTTTGCCCACCCCCAAAGTTCTTCCCTCCTCCACCTCCACCTCCTCCTCCTCCTCCTCCTCCTCCTGCTCCTGCTCCTGCTCCGGGCACACCACCACCACCTTCATTAAGCCCCATATTAGTCGCTCTCGTAGCCGCTGCACGAGACTTAAACGGTGCCTCCCAATCATCGTCTTGCTGCCTTCCTTTCCTGTGATGGATTAGGTTAGGTTAGGTTAGGTTAGGAGATAGAGAGGAAGGAAGGAAGGAAGGAAGGAAGGAAGGAAGGAAGGAAGGAAGGAAGGAAGGAAGGAAGGAAGGAAGGAAAAGGAGGTTTAAAAATGCGTGTGGTGGTTAGATAAACGTGTATATATATATATATATATAGAAAAAAAATAGAGAAATATCAGGTAATAAAATAGACTTATACATCTAAATAAAGATAGAAAGAGAGAAAGAAAAAGAAAGAGGTGGTTAGGGTAAACATACATAAAGATAAATGATACATATACACACACACACATACACATACTCACTTAGCCCTGCCCGGATCACACAAGTAAGTAGTATCAAAGTAAGCATTAATCATATGGTCCAGCGCTAACTTAGGGGCAGGAACCTTCTCTCTTAATATGATCTTGTTATGCGTTCCCGGAGCCTCATTCCTTACGTGTCCAAGGTCGATACGTGAGCTGTATTTCTGCTCCTTGGCTTGTACCTCCTGACCATACAAGTGGACCTAGGAGGGGGGAGAAAGGGTGTATGGTTAGGGTGTGTGTGTGTGTGTTTGTAGGAGTATAAACATTATTTCCATCGTATGTGTTTACCCTTATATGAGATACAAACAACCACTATAGCAACTGTATCTCTCTCTCTCTCTGTTACCTGCTGAGAGAAGTAGACGAGTTGCTGCTGTTTGTCTGCTCGGTATATCTGCAGCTGTTGAAACAATGTCCTCATCTTCCACCTTCTGAAGTAATGCTGCACGTACCTCGCTGCCTCGCCCTCCACCGTGACTGTTAAGTGGAGGGGAAGGAAGGGAAGGGAAGGGTAGGAAGGAAGGGAAGGAAGGGGTGGAAGAGATGGAAGGGGTGGAAGGGAAAGGAAGAAGGTGGATGGGAAGGAAGGTAAGGAAGGGAGGTGGTGGATGGGAAGGGAAGGAAAGGAAAGGAAAGGAAAGGAAAGGAAGGGAAGGGAAGGGAAGGGAAGGGAAGGGAAGGGAAGGGAAGGGAAGGGAAAGGAAGGGAGTGGTGAAAACAGGTGTACTTATACTTATATGACCCTTCCACATACACATACACATACACATACATACAAACAAGGTAAATACATACATGAAAATAAAAATAAATGGTACTCGTATTTTTAGTTTTAAGAGTTATATATATACGTGATTGCTTTCCTAATGCCTCCTCCTATCATTACTCTTCTTCCTCCTCCTCCTCCTCCTCTAATCATTATTCTCCCTCCTCCTCCAGTTATTCTTCCTCTTCTCCCTCCTCCTCCTCCTATTATTATTCTTCTGCCTCCTCCTCCTCCTCCTGTCATTATTCTTCCTCCTCCTACTATTATTACTACTATTCTTTTTCCTCCTCCTCCTCCTGCTATCATTCTTCTTCTTCTTCTTCTTCCTCCTCCTCCTCCTCCTCCTCCTTACCTTCGCCATATCTCCGCCTGTCTTTGATCCTGTTGGCAATGTCTGGATTCTCTTGTCGTGATTTGAAGCCTCGGAAGTCTGTAGGAGAGAGGAAGAGTCAGGAGGAGATGGAGGAGGAGGAGGAGGAGGAGGAGGGAAGGAAGTGTTGGTTCTGTATATATAAAATTAATAATATATACTCACAATAATACATACATAGGTATACACACAACAATTACATACATACATACATAGGTACACACACAATCAATAGATATATACATAGGTACACACACAAAACTAATGCATACATACATACAGGTATATACGTACACACAACCAATACATACATACGTAGGTACACACAAAACTAATATATACAAACATACAGGTATATACGTACACACAACAAATACATACATACATAGATAATATACTTACACACACATACATACATACATACATACACAGAGGCATCTAGGAACAAATGAAAAGCAAATAGACAAAAAATACACAACAATAATAATAATAATAAACATAATAATAATAATAATAATAATAATAATAATAATAAGCTATTCAACGTACTGCTTTGAATCTTAGTGGCTGCTTCCTCCTGAGTCATTTCTCTCACCATCTTCTTCCCTAAAGATAACCAAAAGAAAGAGAGAGAGAGAGAGAGAGAGTGAGAGTGAGAGAGAGGGAAAAAAAATAGATAGATAGATACACAGAGAGAGGAATAGAAAGACAGAGAAACAGTATAAAAAATAAAATATAGTAACAAAAACATAATATAAATTGCAAGAAGCATTAGCAAATAAAATAATGTGATAATAATATTGCAAAAAAAATAAATAAATAAATAAAATAAAATATATATGCAAAGAAATAAAATACTACACACACACACACTTTCCTGTATTCAATTATTTCATTATTACTATCATCATCACTCTCTCTCCTCTCTCTCTCTCTCCCTCACTTTCATCCTTCTGCGATTCCTTCTTCTTCTTCTTCCTCTGCATGTAAGCTCTCATCATTGCCTGTATCTTCACAATCTTCTTCACGCTCGTCTCATACAACCTGGAGGAGGAGGAGGAGGAGGAGGAGGAGGAGGAGGAAGAGGAATAAGATCATGTAATATTTTGTCTGTTTCTCTTAGTCTTCTATCTTCATTTCACACTTATAAACACACTTACTTAAACACACACACTTACTTGGATAGGAATTCTTCGTTGTAGTACTTGAGGAACACCTTGTCCTTCCCTATGGCCCATCCTTCCATCTTGAGTCTCACTAGAAGGAGGCGAGCGTTGTCCTTGGTTATGTCCACCACCTCGTCAAACTCAAAGGCGAGGAATTGGTACCTGGAGGAGGAGGTGTGGAGGAAGAGGTAGTGGAGGAAGAGGAGGTAGTGGAGGAGGAGGAGGAGTGTTAGTAGTGATTTATGTTTTGAAATCCTACATCTTTATCATAACTAAAAATATCACCTTTTTTTTCTATTATTTTGACTAAGTTTATACTCTATTTCTATTTATCAATCTATCTATCTAACAATAACACACACACACACACACAGATACACACAAACACACACACTTCCTTTAACTATCAATCTCCCGAACACACACAAACACCGTAGGACCCAACACACCTCCTTAGGAACTCCTGATACGGTATACGATGCGAGAATCCTTGCTGCCTGATTGCAATAGTGTCACAAACAGCGTGGTACTTAATCTGATGCCTGATCATATCCCGGTCAAAGATGTTGCCGGAGTTGTCCATGTTAGAACGGAAGCAGCGGACGAAGTGAGGTTGAGAGTTGGTGAGTTTGTAGAGGAGTTCAATGAGAGCATAGCGGAAATTCATGCCAAGGGTCTGAAGTTGCTTGGTCTGCGACATTCTACCTTTTGATTTGGTGTTGAATCTCTGTGTGTTTAGAAGAGAGAGAATTATTTAAGGTTAAGATAGATGGGATGATAGAGATAAAAAGGGATAAGAGATGGAAATGTTGGTTTGTAAAGAGAATAATTTGATTTTAAGATACAAAGGAAAATTGAGAGGAAAAGGAGAAAGATTATAAGAGATAGAAATGTCGGTTTCACGAGAGAATTTATAGGTTAAGATATAGAGAGAATAATTGAGAGATAAATAGAAAGGTTATATGAGAGAGAACTGTGGATTTGACGAGAGAAGAGAAGATAATAGAGAGAAAAAGAGGAAAGATTGTAAACACGAAATAATAACATATAAACGAAAATTACTGAACTACTACATTATTCTCTCCTCCTCCTCCTCCTCCTCATACATACCCTGGACCCCTTCTTCCCTGACTGTGCCCCTGCCGCCTGCCTTCCCTTCTTCACTTCGTCCCCTTCCGTAGTTAGGTTGCCCGTTTTAGTCAGCTTATTACAGAACATGGCCCGTAGGTGTTCATTGGCAGACTTCCTCAAGGTCTGAATCAACTCTAAGGGGGGGAAATAAGGGGAAATAAAGGGGAAGTAATGGTGAGTTTAGGGATTTTTGGGTGGGGGTTTTTCCATTTTTTTTTTTTGGTTTTGTAAAGGGGGAAAAAAGGAAATAATGGTGAGGTTTGTCAAGGGAAAAAAATAATGAGTTTGTGAATATGTTTGAATAAGTTAATTAAATGTGTTATGATGTGAGTGAAGAAAGAAAAAACGAGAGAAGAAAAAAAAGAAGTTTATGAATATTTTTAAGTCACCGAAATCAACAACAACAACCACCACCACCACTACTACTACTACTACTACTACTACTACTACTACTTACCTGCTGCCACATGGTCTCTGTTCTTCTCCACAAAGCCGTGAATATCGTACTTAACGCGTCCTACATAATGCGCAATAGCGAAGGTGTAGTCTGAAACAGCTTGCATTTGTTTCTGCCCTGCCTTCTGCTTCAACTTGTCTGTGAGAGAGAGAGAGAGAGAGAGAGAGAGAGAGAGAGAGAGAGAGAGAGAGAGAGGGTCGTAAGATAAAATAAGGAAGGAAAACAGAACAAAAGACGAATTAGTATGAGAAATAATGTATAATAATAATAATAATAATAATAATAATAAATAAAATCACGTACAAGAAGAAAAAATCACATATAGAATAAAAAATAAATAAATAAATAAAAAATTCACACACACACACACACACACACAAATAAAATCACGTACACATAAAAATAAATCAAAATATATTCACGTACATGAGAGAGCAGCATCACTTCCGTTCTCGTCTCTACTGTCTTCCTCCATAAGGGCGAAGAAGCCGTGATTCTTGGCAAGGAATAACTCTAGTATGTGTCTGTTGTCTGGGAAGGTGAAGCTCTTGACGGGGATACCTTCGTCAGAGTAGTCTTGCTGTAGGAGGAGGAGGAGGAGGAGGAGGAGGAGGAGGAGGAGGAGAAGGAGGAGGAGGAGGAGGAGGAGGAGGAGGAGGAGGGAGGAGGATGGTTAGAAAGGGTTAATATCTTCTAACCTTTTCTCTCTATATATATCACTTCAATTATTCCTCTTCTTCTCTCCCTCTCTCTTATATATTCATCCTTCCCTCTTCATTTATCGATCTTTCAGACTTAATTTCTTTCTTTTTTTCCCCTCTTCCTTCCTTTCATAAGATTACACATTTTTTATCTGACACTAAAGATTAAAACTGAACATATTTTTCCCTTCCTCTCTATCTTTACCTTACCCTTTCTCCCCCTCTCTCTACTCTTCTTTACCTCTCTCCCTAACACCACTTACAATCCCCTCTCTCTCTAGTTCTCTCTCCCCTAACCACCACTTACCATTTCCCAGTTGAATATGTACTGGTTGTAGAAATACTGCACTTGTTCATTGGCTACGTTGACTAAAAGGTTTTCTAAAGTGTTGAAGTCATTCGCTTCAAATCCAAACATATCCAAAATACCGATAGCGAACGGATCACCGCTGGAAAGAAGGAGGAGAGAGAAAGAAAGTTGAATAAAAACATTAATAAAAGAGTCAAAGAGTGAGAAATGGTATCAATATCATTATTAATATATAGTTATACCCTTTATCCACTCACAAAACAAGCTGAGTGACCGTTAGTTTCGTTTTTATCATGAGAAATTTGAATAAAAACATGAATAAAATAATTAGTGAGTGAATATTAGCATCAATATTATCACTAGTCTATAATTGAACCCTTTATCCACTTACAAAACAAGCTGAGTGACCGTTAGTTTCGTATTTATCATGAGAAATTTGAATAAAAACATGAATAAAATAATTAGTGAGTGAATATTAGCATCAATATTATCACTAGTATATAATTGAACCCTTTATCCACTTACAAAACAAGCTGAGTGACCGTTAGTTTCGTATTAATCATGAGAAATTTGAATAAAAACATGAATAAAATAATTAGGGAGTGAATATTAGCATCAATATTATCACTAGTAAATAACACACACTTACAAAACCAGCCTGGTGACCGTTAGTTTAGTATTGATCATATTCACTAAGAAATCAACCAGACGAGTGAAGAGCGTCCGAGCTAGTGCGTCCCTCCCTAACTCCGCCTCATCCTGCGTTTTCTTTGCCTGCTCAACGGTCTGGCCAGGCTTCACCAAACAGTAGTTACACAGAGCCCAACATAGCTTCTTCTCTTCTAAATCCAGCAGGCGACACACTGTAGAAATAATAGTAGTAGTAGTAATAGTAGAAAGGTGTTATTGTTATTGTTAGTAGTAGTAAGAGTAAGAGAGAGAGCACCTTACCTTCAGTGACCGGCTCCTTGTCAACGATCTCCGCCTCTTCCTCGCCCTTAAAGTCAATGTTTCCGAGGTTGAGAATTGATGCTAAGACGAGGTAGAGTGTGTGCATCTCTCTCTCAGTGAACCCAATTACCTGTACGTGGAGGAGGAGGAAGAGGAGGAGAGAAAAGAATAGTAGTAGCGAGATAGGAAAGGAGGAAGAGGAATGAGAATTAGACATATAATAAAGAAAGAGTAAATATTTAATGAGTTTATATTATCTTTCATTCTCTCTCTCTCTCTTTCTCTTACCTGCAGTGCTTCCTCCACCTTCAGGAACTTCTGTGCATTTGAAACTTCATTATCATAAGGATGTTTCGCCAAATAATGATACTTCCGCCCCAGCTTGAGGCCGTAGCGGGACAGACGAGAGCTCTGAGACAACCCATCGTAGAGGTAATAAAATATATGAAAGTTACCCTCATTCCTGCCAACATACCAAAGAAAACGGGTATTAGACGAACGGAATCTATATTTATAACTACATCTATCACTTTATTTATATTTATCTTTATTCGTGAGTCATAACCAGCTCTCTTTTGTTTTTTTTATAAGGTTACTCACACACACGGCATGTAAACATTATCCTTACGTCACCTCACACCCTTACCTCCCTCTCTCCGTCACTCTATATTTATCTAGCATCATTAGCCAGATAATAGCGCCTGACACCTTGCCCGTCTTTGAGAATGTTATGTCAAAGTAGCGAGCGTGTCTGGTGGAATCATTGTTGAGTTGGGTGACGGCATTCCCAAAGGCATCCAACACCACGCATACCTTCTTGATCTTGTCTATGAGGCCTGGATTGCTCTGTTTGTAGGGGGGAAAGGAGGGAGGAGAGGGGAAAGGATAGAGGGGGAGAGGGTAAAGGAGTGATATTAGTTAAGGAAATGATAGATAAAGGAGTGGGGATTACTCTGCTTGTATGGGGTGGGGGGGGGGGAAGGGGTAATGTTAGTTAAGGAAATGATAACTAAAATCATTCCTACTTTCCTCTCTGTCTGAAATCATTCTTCCTTTCCCTTAAACTAATCCTCCTTCGCTTACTTCTCTCCCATTAACTATAGTCTTCCTTTCTCCTTCAAAATATCTTCTCTCCTTTTCTCCTTCATGCCAATCCACTAGTCGTTAAAATAGTCTTCTTTTTCTCTCTTAAATCATTCCTCTCTCCCTCCTTCCTTTCTTTCTTCCCTCTCTCCCTCCCTCCCTCTCTCTTAAACCATCCCTTTATCCCTCTATCCCTTCTTCCATTTCTCAAAACAATCTCTCTTTCTCTCTCTTCCTCCTTCCGCCACTCACCATTCCGATATGACATAATTGGTTCACCACTTGATGGAATGAGAATGTCTTGCCGCTGCCAGACTCCCCGGCCAACACAATGGTCTGGTGTTCCTTACTGTGCATCATATCTTGGTGGGCGCGGTCTGCTATGGCAAAGACGTGAGGGTCGTTCTGGCTCCTCGTCTTGGATTTGTATTTGGTTTGAGTCTAGCGAAGAAAGGTAATTAGGATGTTAGGAAATAATGTGTTGATTTGTCTCGTAGAAAAGGAATATAAGCATTGATTTGTCTTGTAGAAAGGAATATAAGCATTGATTTGTCTTGTAGAAAGGAATATAAGCATTGATTTGTCTCGTGAAAAAGATAGCGATAGGTTAGATGTTAGGAAGCGGTCGTAGAATAATAATAGTAGATGTTAGGAAAAGAAAAAAGTAAGTGTGTTAATTTGTCTCATAAAAAGGTTGTAGTGAATTGTTAGGAGTACTAATTTATCTGTCGTATACTAATAATGAAATATGTTAGGAAAATAAGCATGAATTTGTCTGTCGTAAAAAGATACTAAAATAAAGAGTCGTAATTTGTCTGTCGTGAAAAAGGTGAATTGCTACGAAAATAAACACTAATTTATCTGTCGTAAAAATAAGATTAATGGCTATATATAAAAACACACACACACACACACAACTCCTACCTCTATTACCACACTACTACTACTACCACACCACACTTACCTCCTCATCATACTTAGCCCTCATACTGAAAGGGTTAACAGCCAGCAACACATCAGCCACCCATGAATATATCTTGCCATCCTTCCATCGTGAATACATGAGGTCCATCACCACCTTAAATATACATAGGAAGAAAAAAGTTGAATAAAAGAAAATAATAAGCATAGCATCAGTAAATGAGTTGAATTAAGATATGTATTGCAAATTATAGTGATTAATATGGACTTGTAGGTTAAATTAGAGGCAATGTTTAGATAGATAAGAGTAATACACACACACACACACACGCACCTCATCATTGAACACCTCTAGGCTTGCAAAATCATCTACGACCATCTTCTTCGCTTCGCCTCTCCGTTGAGTCTGCCGAGGAAACACACACACATTAAAACACACCTTAACAACACATAACACACCCTAACTCACATTACAACACACTCTAACACACCCTAATACCACATAACACATCCTAACTCACATTAAAACACACTCTAACACACCCTAACACACCCTAACACACTTCAAATACAGTTTTAAAATTCTACATTCTATAAACATAACAACAGACTGTAAATATGGATGTAGGTAATAAGAGAGTAACAGGAACTACCACCAGGGCCTTTTATAGCTTCCTTATATTCTTATGTACTTATATTCTTATGTAAATACAGTACAATTCAACAAACAGGAAGATACAAATACAATAGAATGTAAATATAGTATACAATTAAACAAATAGGGAGGGAAAAATACATTATCTTTAGGTACAAATACAACAGAATGTAAATACAATACAATTAAACAAATAGGGAGGGATTAATGCATCACCTTGAGGTAGCCCTGTCTTGCAATGGCTGTCAGTGGCCTCTCTTTGTTGTAGTCAGGAGTGAAGAGTCGCTTGTGTTCATCTACAAGCAACTTCTTCACCTGGGAATAGAAGGAAAATAGACAGAAAGATTAATAAAAGTTAGATAGAAAAATATACACAAAGTTATAACTCTCTCTCTCTCTCTCTCTCTCTCTCTGACGTGAGCCTGTACCGCTAGCAGCCAGACAGGACTTAACCCGGTGATATTTCTTCGTTTTAAACCTTCCCTGTTCCTCTACATGTCATTTTGAGGGATGGAGCAGCAGTAACACATCATTCTTCACCATTAATAGTGGAGGGATATAAAGAAAACATTACCTATTAAGCGTCAGTAACCTAATATAAGAACATCAACAAGTTTCAGCTGGCCAGTTGGAAAAGACAGGCTGCGCGCGCATACCCGCCGTGCGTTGACTGCTGGGTCACGTATATATTAAACCAAAGTTGAGATTTTTATTATACACAGGAAAGCAATTATATATACTTTAAAAAATCGTTTGAAATGCCTAACCATTCCCTACATAAACAATTGTTATATTTGATTCGTATTTATTTCATGAAAAATGTTTATTTCTAAGGTCAATCATAAAATTGAATAATAGAATAAAACAATAATAATAAAATTAAACCAATATAAACCATAGAATAGAATATATAAAAACTATTCAAACCGAAAGTAAAGCCGAAATGAACCATAACACAAAGAAAAACGGAAAATACAACGAACAAATGAGGAAAAACACCGTAATTATTTGTTTACATCCAAGAGTGTTAATTATAGCGTGTTAGGTACAGTAAAAGAAGTGTTAGGACATGGTGACTTACAAGGATATAGATGAAGGTGAGTGTTTTGTGTTATGGTGGGCTGAAGGGCTGCCAGGCTGGCGAATCGGCAAAAATCGATAAAAATACCGCTATACCGAAGGGGCTTCTAATGCCTGTAATACGGGTAATACCGCCCCGAAAATACCAGTATATCGGTATACCAGATAGGTGCACATCCCTAGACACACACACACACACACACACTCAGCTGACGCCAGGCAATGTAATATGATTGTGTTTCCGATTAATAATTATAATACTAAGGGCACCAGTTGTGTTGCATATCACGTATATATATAAATGTACTACACTCATGGTGCTGCACTTGTTGATATTAAGCTGCATCTGGCTAATGCAGTTTAATGTTAACAAGTGTAGCATTGTGAGCGTAGGTAAAGGTAATAGGCCTGTAGACTACACATTAAATGACACTACCTTAGGAAGGTCATATAGTGTGAGGGACTTAGGAGTTCAAGTAAACAGTGACTTGCGCCCCAGGGAACAGTGTATTATAGCTAGAAATAGGGCCAACAAGATACTGGGATTTATTAGTAGGTGTGTGACAAACAGAAGTTCTGAGGTCATTCTGAGGTTGTATTTAGCACTAGTTAGACCCCACCTAGATTATACAGCTCAATTTTGGTCCCCTTATTATAGGAAGGATATAGGCTCCTTGGAGGCAGTCCAGAGAAGAATGACCAAGATGATTCAGGGGCTGAGAAATCTACCCTACAAAGATAGATTAAAACATCTTAATCTCCACTCCCTAGAGAGAAAGAGGACAAGAGGGGATATGATTGAGGTTTTCAAATGGGTAAAAGGAATTAATAAGGGAAACATTGATCAGGTTTTATAATTTAGTAGTCAGGATAGGACACGTGGAAATGGGTACAAGGTAGAAAAACTTAGATTCAGGACAGACCTAGGTAGATATTGGTTCACTAACAGAGTGGTGAACGATTGGAATAGGCTGGGTAGACACGTAGTAAGTGGTGAGTCAATAGGTAGCTTTAAAAGACGGTTGGATCAGAGTATGGATAGGGATGACAGGTGGGATGGATAAATATTGGATTATTCCAAGGGTGGGGGACAAGGAACTGCCTCGTGTAGGTCATCAACTGGCCTCTTGCAGTCTCATCAATTCTTATGTTCTTATGTTCTTATTTTCTCTCTCTCTCTCTCTCTCTCTTACCTCCGTAGGGTCCTCGGGCACAGACGTTACAAATGGATGTTCCAGGATCTCCAGCATGACGGGGCGATGGTCAGGTGTCTTGACCAAACACCTGTAGGGACGGAGAGGTCAGGTCAGGTCACATATAGGTCAATGTTACGCTGGATCATGTTAGGTTATAGCGAGTGATATTAAACTTTTAACTTGACTAGTATTAAGCTGTATAGACGAAGAGGTCAGGAAGAGAATCTAGTTTATAAGAATAACTGATGAAATATGACTTAATAAGATTGTTTAAAATTAAGAAAAAGAGGGAAAAACACACACCAAGAGGAGGAAAGAGTTACCCAGGGAAATTTAAGAGGAAAACACAGTCAAATAAGAATAAAAAAAGGCGAGGAAAAGGGCAATTGAAACAGGGGAAAAAACGGACTAAAGGGAAAAAGGATACGAAGGGAATTAAAGTGGAAAAAAGAGGTTAGAGGGAAATTTAAACGTAAAAAAACACAATTTAACGAAGAAAGTCAGGAAAAAAAAGAGGGAAATTAAGGGTAAAAAACACAAACACACATACTTACTCAGCAATAAAATCGTTGTAGTCCTGCGTCCAATCAGAGTGTCGCTTGAGGGTGGGTGGCGGGTTGCGGACTATTTGAAAAAGGGCGCGGACTGGGTGGACATCAGCGTTGGGGGGGGCGCCGTCACCTAACTCAATGGCCGTGATGCCTGGGGGAGGGGGTGAAGGTAGGGGAGAGTGGGTGAGGGTGGGTGAAGGGTGGGTGAGGGGGATGGGTGAAGGGAGATGGAAGTGGGTGGATAAATGGATGGAAGGAAGGAAGGAAGGAGAGAAAAGAGAAAGATAGGGAGAGAAAATAGAGTAAAAAGAAGTGAAAGAAAGGAAGGATGGATGGATGGATGGAAGGAAGGAAATAAAGACAAAAATATTACAAAAAAAACAAGAAATAGACGTTAAAATTACGACACAAACTTTTTCATACGTAATTTTTCCAAACGAACTTTATCCCTTACGAACAATTGCATACAAACTTTACGCATACAAACTATTTCCATACGTACATTGATCCTACAACCCACATACACACACACACACACATGTACACACCGCCTCACCTAGTGCCCACACATCACATCTATTATCATACTCCATGTCTTGCTTCTGTTCACACTCCACCACCTCCGGCGCCATCCAGTACGGGGTGCCCACTGCCGTGCTCCTCTTGGCCATGGTGGAGCCAAGGTGAGCACACTGACCTGACAACAACAAACACCAATTACGGGTGAGACAGGTTTAAAAAGGTGATTAACAGCCTAATTAGAAGCGAGGATAGTGATTAACAGACTAATTAATGGATGATAAGGATGTAACAGGGTGGTTAAGTCAATTAGAGGTGGAGAAGGGGTATTAACAGCCAATTAGGGGCGAGGACAGTGATTAACAGACTAAATACGGACGATATGAGTGTAAAATGGTGATTAATATATTAATTTGAGACAAGAAGAGTGTAATTGGGTGATTAACAGACTGATTTAACTCGTCGGAACACTGATGAAGTAGAAATGGTGTTATACTGATTATTATTATTATTATTAGTGTTTATTTCATTGATTATGTTCTTACCGAAGTCTACGAGTTTAATGTTTCCTTCCTCTGTGATGAGCACGTTCATGCCCTTGACGTCACGGTACATCACGTGGGCCTGGTGCAGCTGCTGGACCGCCTGCACGTGGGGAAGGGCGAGGAGGAGGAGGAGGAGGAGGAGGAAGAAGAAGAAGGAGCAGGAGAAGGAGAAGGAAGATTAGTATTAGATTATATTTAGTTCGGTTTGGTTTGGTAAGGTTAGATAAGGTTAGATAAGGTAAGGTAAGGTAAGGTAAGGTAAGGTAAGGTAAGGTAAGGTTAAGTTAAGTTAATTTAGGTTAGGTTAAGTTAAGTTAGGTTACATTTAGGTTAGATTAAATTACATTACATTTACATTACACTAAATTATACACACATTTCTAGGTGTACATATATTCATACTTAACAAAACACACACACACACACACACACACACACTTACAGTAATGATATTCTTGAGTATGTATGCAATGAGGTTCTCTGGCATCCTCTCGTCCTTCTTCCTGTATACTTGAGCCAAATCTGCAACCGTACCCAACTTGACCAGCTGTGGAGTGGTAGGAGGAGTTATAGTTGTAGTAGTAGTAGTAGTAGTAGTAGTTGTTATTTCATTATTCCTTTCTAAACCTTCCCTTCTTCTTGCCTTCTCTTCCCTTCCCTTCCCTTCCCTTATCTTACCTTACCTTGCCTTACCTTACCTTGCCTTACCTTGCCTTACCTTGCCTTACCTTGCCTTACCTTCCCTTCCCTTCCTTTCCATTCTCTTCCCTTACCTTTTCCTTCCCTTCCCTTACCTTACCTTCCCTTCCCTTCTCATCCCATCCCTTCCCTTCCCTTCCCTTCTCATCCCATCCCTTCCCTTCCCTTCTTTTCTTCTTCCCTTTACTTCTCAAATCCTAGCTTCCTTCCTCCATTCCTTACATTCCCTCTACCCACCCACCCATCCTTCCCTCCTTCCTCCCTTCCCCTCTCTCTCCTCCTCTTCCTTACCTCCATAATAAACCATAGTTGATGATCCTCGTTATTTCCCGCCTTTTTCAGAAACGTCCCATAATATTCGGGGAAGTTTTCGTGAAGACTGAGCAGCGTCAACACTCGATGCTCCTCCTCCAACTCCTCCAGGTTCTCCTTGATATTCTCCACTACCTTGATTGCTACTCTCTTGTTACCTGAAGAAGAAGAGGAGGAGGAGAAGATAAATTATGAGGAAGGAGGAGGGATTGTGGTGTTAGGGGAGAGAAGGAAGGGAGGGAGAGAGGAATCACTGCTCTCTTGTTAGCTGAAGAAGAAGAGTGAAAGTAGTGTTAGAGGAAAGAGAAGGAAGGAAAGCAATAGAGAGAGAAGGAAGGAGGGAGAGAAATGTTAAAAAGAGAGAGAAGGAAGGAGGGAGAGAAATATACAGAT
This sequence comes from Metacarcinus magister, assembly GCA_029783475.1. NCBI lineage: Eukaryota > Metazoa > Arthropoda > Malacostraca > Decapoda > Cancridae > Metacarcinus > Metacarcinus magister. The sequence continues at coordinate 3,035,441 of JAPQNM010000001.1, read as the reverse complement.
AAAATGTTACGAAGGAGAGAAAAAGGGATTGAGGAAAGGTGAGAAAATAAGACGAAAGATAGATAGGGAAAGAAAGGAGAGAGGAAAAGAAAGAGATAGAAAGGAAAGTAGATAGATAAAGAAGGATATATGAAGACAGATAGCATAAGATAACAGTGTATATGTGTGTGTGTGTGTGTGTGTGTGTGTGTGTGTGTGTGTGTGTGTGTGTGTGTGTGTGTGTGTGTGTGTTATGTATGAAGGAAGCCAGATAAATGGATGAAGAGGAAGAGGGAGAGAGAATTAATGATAAACAGAGAGAGAGAGAGAGAGAGAGAGAGAGAGAGAGAGAGAGAGAGAGAGAGAGAGAGAGAGAGAGAGAGAGAGAGAGAGAGAGAGAGAGAGAGAGAGCAAAATCAAAACACAAGCGAAACTGTTTGAACGAAAAAAATAATCTACCAACTACTACTACTACAACTACTACTACTACTACTACTACTACTACTACT
>JAPQNM010000001.1:3017453-3029953 GCA_029783475.1 Metacarcinus magister | reverse complement strand
TGTTCAATTATCACTCCCAAATCTGCATATTTTTACTCCTATTTCTATAACAATTCAATATAAATTTTCCTTCTCCTTCTACTACTACTACTACTAAACCATTTATCTACTCCCGTTACTCTATAATCTACAATTCAGTATAATCTCTCCCTCTTCTACTACTACTACTACTAAACCATTTTATCTACTCCCGTTACTCCATAATCTACAATTCAGTATAATCTCTCCCTCTTCTACTACTACTACTACTACTCCCAAGCAAACATTTCTACTCCAATTCTACTCCTTGGAATAATCTTACTCTGTACTACTACTCCCAAACAAATATTTCTACTTTCTACTCCTATTTCTACTACAACTACTACTACAGTCTCTCTCTACTGCTCTCACCTACCTCTCTCTCTCTCTCTCTCTCCCCTTGTCTCTCCGTCAGTCTCTCTCCGTCTACAGAGCGAGAACAGTTTTTTTAATAATGTCGGTACACTCCAGTAGCTGTTCTTCGTTGATGGTAAGAGGAGGAGCGAAGCGAATCTTGTCTCCGTGTGTGGGTTTTGCCAGTAAGCCGTTTTCTTTCAAGCGCAGACACACATCCCACGCATCAAATTCTGTGGGTGTAGAAATGTATATTGGTGTGTGTGTAATATTGAAGCGAGATATTGTTTTAGTCGTGTATAAACTTTCTCTATAAACGACTTAATTCATCTGGTCCACACTGCCGATGGAAAAAAAAATTTGATGTACTAATAATACGAGATGAAATATTATTGTATCGTACGCAGTCTTGCCTAAATAATAATAATAATGATACACAATCTTTCCTAAATGATGGTAATTACACAATAAATACCTTAATTAAACCTAGACAATACTATAGATATAATAAAAACTTGATGTGTAAGCAATACCAATACAAAACATTACTAAAATCTTACGTAAACTTCCCTAAATGATGTTAATTACCGTATAAACGCCCTAATTAACCCTAGTCCACACTAACCTAACCTAACCCAACCCAACCCAACCCAACCCAACCCAACCCAACCCAACCCAACCCAACCCAACCCAACCTAACCCAACCTAACCTAACCCAACCCAACCCAACCTAAAAAAAATTGCCGTAAATAATACCAATACAAACCATTACTACCACCCACACAAACTACCCTAAATGAGGTTAACTACCCTACAAACAACCTTAATGACCTTCCGCTATACTTACTATCATTAATTACTATAACAAAACACCTTAATTACCCCTAAACAACACTTACTATTACTAATTACTATACAAATTGACTTAATTACCCTACAGACTCCTTAACCACCCTTCGCTATACTTACTATCGTTAATCACTATGGCGTTCAGGAGTCCTCTTCCTCGTACAATGGACACAATATCCTTGGGCAGCTTGTTCAGTTCCCTTCGTAGGACCTCACCCATCCTGTAGGAGTTCTCGGCTAATTTCTCCTCCTCCATCACCTTGAGAGCTGCTATACCAATCTAGAGAGAGGGAGAGAGTTAGAGTTAGAGAGAGAATAAAATAGAAAAGGAGATAGAGTAAAATAGAGAGAGAGAGATAGAGCAAAATAGAGAGAGAGAGAGATAGAGATAGAGAAAGTTAGTTAGTTAGAGAGAGTAAAATAGAGAGAGAGAGATAGAGTAAAATAAAGAGAGAGAGGTAGGTATAGATAGAGAGAGGTAGATATAGATAGATAGAAAAAGGTAGATATATAGAGTTAATATATATAAAGAGATAAAGAGGTATATATAGATAGAGAGGGGCAGGTATATATATAGAAAGAGAGAGAGAGAGAGAGAGAGAGAGAGAGAGAGAGAGAGAGAGAGAGAGAGAGAGAGAGAGAGAGAGAGAGAGAGAGAGAGAGAGAGAGAGAGAGAGAGAGAGAATCATTACTATTACAAGACTTTTTATAACATAGCATTATTGTTTGATTTGAAATGTAATGTGTTTTCATAAGTAACACATATTGGCACAGGTCACAAAGGTCAGGTTAGGTCAAGGTCAACACACACACACACACACATACATGGACTGAAGGAAGAGGTGATAATGGTAATAAATGTACATCAACTGAAGGAAAAACTAGACAGAGACAGAACCAGACGAGTGTATACCACAACTAGGTAAATACACACACACGCGCACACACATACACGCGCACACATACGCACACACCCTGCATGCCAGTGGGTTCCCTCCATAGGTAGAGCCGTGTTCACCTGGGCGGATCACCATCATCACCCCATCGTTAGCAAGCACGGCTGACACCTGTAGACGCACACACACAGGTAAGAACAATAATAATAATAATAATAATAATAAATAAATAACTATTGTGTATATAATAGATTAGTGAATATATATAAAAAAGGAAAATAGGGGAAGATAATATTGATAGCATAACCTGAAGACGAGTAAAATATTAAATAAAAAATATAAAAGAGTATAATGAAGGAGGCAAAAAAATAAATCAGAGTATAAGTCAAACAAATCAATAACTAAATAAAAAATAAAATAACCAAAAAAAAAACAAATAAAAAATCAATCCTAATCTAACTCACAGATACGTACAAAAAAAATAATAAAATAAAATAAAATAAATAAATAAATAAAAATCAATAAACCAGCGAGTAATAATAAACAACAAACAATTACCGGGTATATATAGTCCTCACACACACACACACACACACACACACACACACACACACTTACCGGGTACAGTCCCCCTGACAGAGCCTTCCCCAGTAGCAGTATATCCGGCTTCACATCCTCGTAATCCACCGCCAAACGCTTACCAGTCCGCGCCAACCCTGTCTGAATCTCATCGGCAATCCATAGCACTTGACGACGATTACACAGCTCTCGGATACCTGGGTGTGGTGAAGGGGGGGGGTCAGGGTGGTAAAGGTGGGGGAGGGGTAGTAATTGTGGTGGTGGTGTGGAATGGTAAAAGGTCAGGTCAGGTCAGCGGATTGGTAGTCAGACCTGCTAACTACTGATATTGATAGTAATTATATATATACATAGTAATTATATTTCCTTAATAGTATTACAGTGATTTTCTAGAGTAATATTAATGATACTATGATTATACATGCATTATTTAGCACCTTAGAATTCCTTATTACTAGTTTGTATACATGTACAGTGTTATAAATGTGTATAAATGTATAAATGTGTTGTAGTTTAGTTTTACATGTATATATTGTAGTTTTATAAGTTTATATTCCTTAAGAAAGAAGTCAAGAGCCCAATCCATAGCAAGTTTCTTTTCTATATTACACAAAAAGACTAAATAAAGTATATATTATTATTATCATCATTAGAGTGCGTTAGGTTACAAGGGAGGCAAGACACGCACCCTTAACACACCCTATATTTCCTGTGTTACTACGATAGAATGCTAGAGTGCGTTACATTACTTAGCACCTTTAAATTACTGCTGTGTTAGGATAGAGTGCGTTATGTTACAAGGGAGAGACAACACACCCTTTAGGTAGCCGTCCTTGGGCACCACCACCCCGGCCTCCCCTTGTATCGGCTCCACCATAAACGCTGCCACTGTGGGGTCGGACAATGCCTCCTTGTGGGAAAATGAGGAAATTAATACGATTGCTCGATAAATTTCACCGAGAAGTTATTTTTTTTATTATTTTTGGTTGTCGTGTTTTTGATAATATATGTAAGATGGAACGAGTTATATATCTTCTGTTATTAATAGTGATCTGATGTTGAACAGTTAAAATAAAGGAAGGAAATTATATATTTTCTATAATTTTAAGCTTAAATTAGTTATTAATTGTGGTGGTTGTGTTTCTGGCAATATATAAGATGGAAGGAATGATATATATTCAGTTATTATTACTTATTTCATGTCTAACAGTGAATAAGGTGAAAGGTAAGTATATATTATCTATAATTCTTACTTATCTTCTGTCCAGCAGTGAAATAGATGGAAGAAAAACATTATATCATTTATTCTTACTAATCTTACTTCTAATATTGAATAAAATTAAGAAAAACATTATATCTTTTCTTATTTTGACTCATTTTACTTCAAATAATGAATAAAATTAAGAAAAAACATTGTATCATCTCTTATTCTTACTAATCTTGCTTCACATACTACCCAACACACAAACACACAAACACACACACCCACTACCACATACCACACACACCACATACCTCAAGGGCATCTAAATCATCATAGGGCACCAATGAGAACCCGGGCATGTAGGGCCCAAAGCCACCATAAGCCGTAGGGTCGGTGGAGCTCGAGACGGCAGACAGAGTTCTTCCCCAAAAGTTGTTCCGAGCGAATACAATCTTTGCTTGGTTAGTGGGTATTCCTTTCACTTCGTACCCCCACTTACGGGATAACTTACAGGCTGTCTCACCTGCCTCTACGCCTGGGGAGGGGAGGTGAGGTGAGGTTAGGTTAGGTGAAGAGGTGAGGTGAGGTGAGGTGAGGTGAGGTTAGGTTAGGTTAGGTTAGGTTACTTGATGAGGATGAAAATATAGATTAATATGTAAATAATAATGCAGATGTAGATACAAATAAAGACAGCAATGCAAATAAAGATGTACATTAAGAATTAAAAGTTCAAATCATTCCACACACACAGGTCACACTACTTTATAAAAATCACATATGTTTAAAAAAATATAAGTAATAGAATACATAAATAAATAATAATAAATCCAACACACATCATTAAGAACTTCATTAAATCATCACAATCATTCCACTTATCTTGGCGGGTTAGTTACACAAACACAATATCAAGTTACTATGTGAGGCAATGCAGTAGACAGTAAACAGAAGAACCACTTAAATGATAACCTCAATTATTTATATAGGTCATTCAACTCCCTTCACACTTAAATAAAATACATGTACTTGTTATCTTTATATCATATTTTTTATGCAGATTCTTACTCCAGAAACTTGACCTTCATAATGGTATAAGAGAAATAAGTTTAAAATTAGTTAATAAATATATAATGAAATATATGGAAAGGGAGAGAAAATGGTTTGGTAATGTTAGTAATATTAGGTTAGGTTAGAGTAGGTTAGGTTTAAAGATGCAGAAACTAGATACATATATAATAAAATGCATATCAGCCTAGTATTTAGATAAGAGAAAAAGTTATATATAGATAAAAGGCTTTTTGAATAGCTTAACTTAGACAAATGTAACTAAAGCCTTTTTTTTTCTTTGTTCATTCATGTTAAAATATAAAACAAACAAAAAATAATGAAATAGATCACCTTTTCTTATTAACTTTACTATACATAATCAATCTATCTACATATTCAATCAAAACAAAAGCATAAAGAAACACACAAACTCATTTATATTTCAAACTCTTTACCTAACTTAATATATCAACAAAACAAAACAAAACAAAAACCAAAACACCCACGTACCTGTATTCATAGGTAAAAGTTTATCATAACCAAAGAGTGAGGTTACAAACTCTTCATACTCTCCTAACACATTATTGTAGTAAGCGCGGGAGGTGAGGGAGAGTATGCCAGCTTGTTCATGCAATGCCTCCAGGATCCGAGGGTGGTTGTGTCCTTGGTTGACCGCGGAATAAGCACTCAGGAAGTCATAGTATTGTTTGCCTTCCATATCCCACATAAACACACCTGAAATTATAGTGGAAATTGAGTTTGTCTTGATTTTCACACGAGTAGTCAATGGTGCGTCTCATCTCTCATACCCAGAGCGACTATCCACTCTAACTTTCCACTCTACAGTTTAGGCGGCACCGACTTGACACCATCTAGACCTTCAACACCTTAAACAATATTGACGGTGTTAACTACCCAAGGGAATGCGCCCAGGTGTTGTAACGTGACTGTGTTCCAGCCATCACACACTACTGTCAAACTACACCTCCAGCAAGCGTCACAGTGGAGTGGAACAAGATGAGCCAACACACCGTCAATGCCACTAGCGGTAACACTTTTAAACCAACACTAGCCACATAATGGGAACACAGGTTGGATATATACCAGTACACGTTATAAAACTCACTACACACACACACACACACACACTTAAGCCACGGGTAATGAGTTGAGTTGAGTTGAGTTGATTGGCGGGAGAATGCCACCCAAACATTGAACATCACCATCTAGTCATGAACCGAGCTTAGGTACGTGACCTCATTACCCTCACGGCTATCTAATTACCATATCTAAGGGTAATGACTAAAAGTTAAATGTTTAATGTTAAGGCAGCATCACACTAACACTTGTGGAGCGCGCACTGGCACAAGCACACACACTCACAAGCAGCCGTTCATCTTCACTGTATTCGTCCTTAATTTTTGCTTTCGTGAGTGAAAATACCAACCTAGCTTGACTTATTTTGTTCGTCTTGACAAAAGCCATTTCCGCGAGCACCGGAGAGGTAACTAAGCAGCCGTAGGTCGTCTTTTAACCAAAAAATAAGTCAACCCAGATGCGCGGGAACTTTGCCCGCGCTTGGCTGTCACTTGCTGCTTTAAAGATGGCGTACACATCGAGAAATAACGTCTCTTCAAATATAGAGTACACACAAACCTAAGTATTATTGAAGATTAAGGTCTTAAATGAATTGAAATAAGTGTTTGAGGTTGGAGAAGAGACATACATCATATGAAAATAGCCGAGATAGCACTAAGGAGTAAGGAGTTGAGAGTAGGTCGGGCTGTTATGGCGATGGCATCAATCCACACCAACACGAAGGAAACTCAATCAAATCTAGCTTGATAACAATTTTTGGCCGAAAGCGCGCCTATAACGCTAACACCCTAGCAAGCATTAGTTTATCTGCATTTCATCATGTGTCTTGGGATAATATTGTAATAAACTCAGCGTTAGTCACGAAGGGTTAGATTAGCCTTGCAGGGATAGGTTTGGTTTCGTATATTTCAAATTGTTGACCGTTATGCCGTTAGTATTGTAAAAACATTATCAGTGTCTCAAAAATTAGTAGGCTAATCTTATCTCCATTGAAGACGACCCAAACTTGATAACAAAACGTCCATGGTGTGCACGAAAAGAAGAATGGTATGCGTGCACATTGCAATTCAAGTCTTCTCAATCTACGCCCAACGGTCTAGTCATGCGAGACACTGTTGGTTATTATAAAACCACAAATTAAATGTAACCTCATATGCAGTTATTTAATTTATTATTTACTATCACTTAAGAAGTTAGATTTTTTTTTATTTAGATACAAGTTAGCAGTTTACTTTGAATAATTTAATTTCATCTACTATGCTTACCTAGTCATCATTAGTGAGGGAATAAGAAGTGTTGTTGTCGTGGCCTCACCTCCACTGCCTGTACCAGCCTCACTAAATTGTTATACCCAATTGCTTATCCTACCAAGTCTTCAAAGCGGGTGTACACGGTGCTGTGACCACTTGGTGAGGTGAGGTGAGGTGAGGTGAGGGCATTCCAAGCATTGATGGTTCCAATGGAGAACACATTGGCCTTTAGTGCAGTTGTTGAGTGTGTGTGTTTGGTAATGTTGAGTGAGTGGCGTCCCAGGTTGGTAGTGGTCAGCTGGAAGAACCTGGCGGCGGGGAGGAGGTCACTCACACCCGTGGAAGATGTTGTACACTTGTATCACGTCTCATCACCTGCGACCATCCTTCCCCGTTTGCACACCCATGGCTCCACACCTAGCCTCGCAGGGGGATGTGCAATCTATGCATTCTGATTTGATTAAAAAGTTGGCGCCAACATGAAGACGATCATGTCATGTCTTTTTATTTCCTATTTAAACATTTGCCTACAATAAAGACGAACTGATTCAGACGCATAAGGAAGACGGAACGAGAACAATAAACGTTGAAACCCTCAACATTGACGGAAAAAGTGCTAGTGTGACGTCGCCTTTAGGAATAATAGTGGGATTGTTAGTCAAATACCACACACAACACACACACACACAGATTAAACACTCACCTTCTCCTCTTGCTATAACTACAGGCAGAGGCTTGTAATTATGCGCGCCAAATTTATCCTCCCTCGCCATAACTTGCTGTGAGGTTAGCGCCGTGCCCTTGGGAGCGGCTTGAGGGGCTGCTTCCCTCCCTTTAGTGGACACATCGCGCCGCCCTCCCAACGCACACGCACACGCACTCCTACCACCAGACACCCGCACACACGCACGTGACAACATCTATGGGAAAAATATATCAGTTAGCTTTAGTTCATAATTAAATAAAGATAATAATAAGGAAATTTTGACTATATTAATCTTAGTTTTTTATATATATTTTTGGTATTGATTTAATTACTAATGGATTGAGTAACTAACTAATAAATAGAAAAATAAAGACAAATTTTAACACATACTAATCTAAATTCATATACATACTTCTCTTCTGTATTAATTAAACTACTAATGGATTGACTAACTAACTTAACTAATACATATAAATAAAAACAAGATATATAAGAGTATATTACAAGGACAGACACAGGAGAAGAAAACAGAAAACAGCTTGTGTAATCTTAAAAAAATGCCGATTCGTGTATTATAAAACTGCTGTGAGAGATTTCATAAGCTCTCTCTCTCTCTCTCTCTCTCTCTCTCTCTCTCTCTGAACTAAACACTCTCCGTGCATTCCCATATCTTACGTCCTTATATTACACACATACACACACACACACACACACACACACACGCGCGTACATGGTTAGTGAAGGTGAGTGCCATTGGAAAGTAGTACACAAAAGGAGACAGAAAAAAAAGAGAGAGAGCAAAAAGTTGTTCTCTATTTCGTAACCTTTTCATTAGTTCATCCCAAGAGCAAGTATTACACACACACACACACACACACACACATCCACATACACGCACAACTAGGTAAATACACACTACAATTAGGTACACACACACACACACACACACACACACACACACTTTAACGAGAGAAAACAAGGTTATTTAGGTATTCAAACATACTACTACTACTACTACTACTACTACTACTACTATTACTACTACTACTACTACTACTGCAATAGCTAATAGTACTAACAGTTGATATGATAAGCCTAAAAGATAATAAAAGAAACTGCCATTATTCTATTTTTATTATTATTATTATTATTTTTCTTTTATTATTACGTCTCTCTATAACCTTGACTTTCATAACAAGTTGACGCCAAGAATTTATTGCTTAAGGATAGACATGTTTTTTTTTTCCTTCTATTTTTGCCTCAGTTACTAATTTACTTCCATACTAGATGTTTAATAATTATTTGGGCATTAGATACTTATTTAACTATTTAACTATCAATAACAATAGTTTACTACAATTATCTAACTTTATTTTTGATCCTAACAAACTTATTATTTATTATTGTTTATATTAATACTTCGTTTATAATTATTTGATGTTCTTTTCTTTTTAAACAAGCAATTATATATTTTTTTTCACTTGCTCTTTTTTTTTCTCTCGTTAATATATACACTAAATAAAATGGAATGAATGGAATAGTCTCCTGTTAAATTACGTGTGTGCGTGTGCGTGTGTGTGTACGTGGCCCAGAATATATGTTTATGTCTATTAATAACTTTGACTACACAGACACACAGACACAGACACACACACACACACACACACACACACACATACAAAATAAACACCATTAATAACTATATCCCTATAATTAACCATTTAACTATACTTATATACAAAACCATCCACATTAAAGAAATACAAAAAAATATCTCACCTATTAATCAACAATTTCAAAACCATATACTATCACATACTTGTCTTAACTAACAAATAACCTTCACTTACCTTTTCAGAGAGATAGTTAACCTGGATAAAAATATAACGCGGTTTGAACTATCACTAAGGAATTTTCCGACGTCTACCTCAAGGTTAATCAGAGCTGGAGTGACTACACCTCTCCCTTCCACCTCTCGATAGACACTGACTGACTCGTTACTGAATACTGACCCCCCACCAGCCCCTCGCGATGCCTGCCAGTGACTACAGGTTGAACAAGTGTGTGGAAAGAACTCCAACTCTCTCTCTCTCTCTCTTCCCCTCCTTCACTCCTACCCAAATCAACATTTTCACCGATTATATCTTAAGTATCATATCTTAACGTTAATTATATACCCAGTTGTTTGGTAATTGACTATATCTTTCTTGTGATATAATGTGGTATGGTAGTTTTGTTTAGATATGGTAATAAATGGGTTTTATATTGAGAGCGGTTAGACACTTGGCATCTCAGAGCCCCGTTTATACCCCGAGGAAAAATTTTAATAAGTCTACCTTAAATTCCTTTCTATTTCATCTATTGCATTCCCTTGCTTGTATATATATAAATATGTGTGTCATAGATTTATTTTTATATAGGTTATCAAATGATTTATTGATTAATTTTTATGCATTATACATCTGCAAACATAAACTGAGTATGTAATCTTTCGTATCTACTGCAGGTGTGTGAGAGAGAGAGAGAGAGAGAGAGAGAGAGAGAGAGGAGAGAGAGAGAGAGAGAGAGAGAGAGAGAGAATAATAAAAGATAGGAGTAAGAGAGAGAGGAACACATGCACTATATAGAAGAGAGAGAGAGAGAGAGAGAGAGAGAGAGAGAGAGAGAGAGAGAGAGAGAGAGAGAGAGAGAGAGAGAGAGATAGATAGATAATACGCAGCAACAACAGCCAATCAGCATGAAGGAGGCAAGGGGGCGTGGACCAATCACAAGCCAGGTATCAAGGGCGTGTATAAGGGGGGGGGGTGATAGGACCGGTTTTACGGAGTTACTAATATTGTTTTATTTATATTTTCGTGTCCTTCAACATTTCACAAACTTTAGTGTTCCTAATAGGTGGGTTAGTTTGAATTTTTTTTTTTTTAACTTAATATATCAAGTAATTAATGCCCCATGCCCCGAGCTGGCTGCTTGGGGCATGGGCTTTGGGGTATGAATGATGATACTAATTTCCTCTTTATTTATCTATTCCATAAGAGCGTTTTATCAATTATTTATCACTTAATTATATAGTATGGAAATAAAACCACAACCACAGTTAAGATATATATTTATTTTACGATCCAAAAAATCTATTGCACATACCAAAACAAATATAAACAAATATAAATAATAATAATGTAATCAAAATAAATAAACAAAGGAAATAATATGGCTACAATTCCTTTACAAATGGCACTCTAATAAAATAAATAAATATATATATATCCTCTTGAGAAGCATTAATAATAATAATAATAATAATAACTAAAGTAATACTGTAGCATTGATGAAGAAGAATTATAGACCTAGAAGGATACCAAGGAGGAGGAAGGATAAGGAGAAGGATACCAGAAGGATACTAGGAGGAGAAAGAGGAGGAAAAGGATACCAGAAAGAAAAGGAGGAAGGAAGGATAAATAAAAGGATACTAGGATAAGGAGAAGGATACCTCGTAGGACACCCCAGAAGGATACCAAGATAAGGATAATGAAGGCTAGCCAGGCACTAAACATCCCCAAGACCTTTATATATATAGTTTGAAACCCCAACCACACCTGAAACTACTATTACTACTAACTAACTACCTATCACCTCTAACGACCCTCTTAACTATTGTCCTATATTGGTAGTTGCAGTTTTTTTTTATATGTGTTAAGAATCATCACTTTTTTTATTATTATTTTTGTATTTTCAATTTTTTTTCTTCGGGTTTTCAAATTTTTGTTTTGTTGATTCACGTTTGAAAATTATTATTATTCTCTATTTTCTCTGATGTTCTTGCGTGTCAATATTTTTCTTCTTTTATTAAACACATTATAACTTTACAGCTTCAAGTTATTTCTGAAAAGGATTAATTTTATCGCCAATGAAACAGAATAAATCAATAAATATTCTGTCGGGTCTCTCGTTCCTTGGAGTATAAGCGATTGAATGGTGTCGAGGTGCAATACAAATACTTATACTTATACATATACAAGTTAAAAGCCAAATGTATACATATTAGAGGATGGAATTACATTGTATCATATTCAAATAGCAGTGAAATGTATAAATATGTAAAGGAAATACAGATAGAGATAGAGAGAGAGATATATAGAGAGAAATATATGTATAACTTCTCTCAAAATAAACCCAAAAAACATTATATTTATTAGTGCAAAATGTTAATAACTTCATACAACTCAAAAACTACGATGAAAAATACAATATTATCATCATTATTTGCAACTTAACCTAACCTAACCAGACCTAACCTGACCAGACCTAACCTGACCAGACCTAACCTGACCAGACCTAACCTGACCAGACCTAACCTGACCAGACCTAACCTGACCAGACCTAACCTGACCAGACCTAACCTGACCAGACCTAACCTGACCAGACCTAACCTGACCAGACCTAACCTGACCTGACCTAACTTGACCTTAGAGCATAGAAAACGGAGGTGTAGTACTAAC
>JAPQNM010000001.1:2984953-3002453 GCA_029783475.1 Metacarcinus magister | reverse complement strand
AGTCATAGAACAAATATTCATAATATCAGTTGTACAGTTTAATTAGGTCTATCAGATGCTGCAATGATATTTCCAATATCTCTAATAGCTTTCGAGAAAATGAGGAGGAAAGTCATGTTTTTAAATAAATATTAAGTTTAATTTTACTGCGTAATTATTAGTCATAGAACAAATATTCATAATATCAGTTGTACAGTTTAATTAGGTCTATCAGATGCTGCAATTATATTTCCAATATCTCTAATAGCTTTCAAGAAAATGACGAGGAAATTCATTTTATTATATAAAAATACTGTTTTATTTTACTGCATAATTATTAGTCATAGAACAAATATTCATAATATCAGTTGTACAGTTGAATTAGGTGTATCAGATGCTGCAATGATATTTCCAATATCTCTAATAGCTTTCGAGAAAACGAGGAAGAAAGTAATTTTAAAAAAAGTAAAATTCAGTATTTATTAGTACTAGTGAAAATATTCATAATGACAGTAGTAGATTTTAATTAGGTCTATCAGATGCTGCAATGATATTTCCAATATCTCTAATAGCTTTCGAGAAAATGAGGAGGAAAATCATGTTTTTATATAAATATTAAGTTTCATTTTACTGCGTAATTATTAGTCATAGAACAAATATTAATAATGACAGTTGTACAGTTTAATTAGGTGTATCAGATGCTGCAATGATATTTCCAATATCTTTAATAGCTTTCGAAAAAATGAGGAGAAAAGTTGTTTATATAAAAATATTAAGTTTCATTTTACTGAGTAATTATTAGTCATAGAACAAATATTCCTAATGACAGTTGTAAAGTTTAATTAGGTGTATCAGATGCTGTAATGATATTTCCAATATCTTTAATAGCTTTCGAGAAAATGAGGAGGAAAGTCATGTTTTTAAATAAATATTAAGTTTGATTTTACTGCGTAATTATTAGTCATAGAACAAATATTCATATTATCAGTTGTAGAGTTTAATTAGGTTTATCAGATGCTACAATGATATTTCCAATATCTCTAATAGCTTTCGAGAAAATGAGGAGGAAAGTCATTTTTTAAATAAATATTAAGTTTAATTTTACTGCGTAATTATTAGTCATAGAACAAATATTCATAATATCAGTTGTACAGTTTAATTAGGTCTATCAGATGCTGCAATGATATTTCCAATATCTCTAATAGCTTTCGAGAAAATGAGGAGGAAAGTCATGTTTTTAAATAAATATTAAGTTTAATTTTACTGCGTAATTATTAGTCATAGAACACATATTCATAATATCAGTTGTACAGTTTAGTTAGGTCTATCAGATGCTGCAATTATATTTCCAATATCTCTAATAGCTTTCAAGAAAATGACGAGGAAATTCATTTTATTATATAAAAATACGGTTTTATTTTACTGCGTAATTATTAGTCATAGAACAAATATTCATAATATCAGTTGTACAGTTGAATTAGGTGTATCAGATTCTGCAATGATATTTCCAATATCTCTAATAGCTTTCGAGAAAACGAGGAAGAAAGTAATTTAAAAAAAAGTAAAATTCAGTATTTTTTAGTACTAGTGAAAATATTCATAATGACAGTAGTAGATTTTAATTAGGTCTATCAGATGCTGCAATGATATTTCCAATATCTCTAATAGCTTTCGAGAAAATGAGGAGGAAAGTCATGTTTTTATATAAATATTTAGTTTCATTTTACTGCGTAATTATTAGTCATAGAACGAATATTAATAATGACAGTTATACAGTTTAATTAGGTGTATCAGATGCTACAATGATATTTCCAATATCTCTAATAGCTTTCGAGAAAATGAGGAGAAAAGTTGTTTATATAAAAATATTAAGTTTCATTTTACTGAGTAATTATTAGTCATAGAACAAATATTCATAATGACAGTTGTACAGTTTAATTAGGTGTATCAGATGCTGTAATGATATTTCCAATATCTCTAATAGCTTTCGAGAAAATGAGGAGGAAAGTCATGTTTTTAAATAAATATTAAGTTTAATTTTACTGCGTAATTATTAGTCATAGAACAAATATTCATAATATCAGTTGTACAGTTTAATTAGGTCTATCAGATGCTGCAATGATATTTCCAATATCTCTAATAGCTTTCGAGAAAATGACGAGGAAAGTCATTTTTTAAATAAATATTAAGTTTAATTTTACTGCGTAATTATTAGTCATAGAACAAATATTCATAATATCAGTTGTACAGTTTAATTAGGTCTATCAGATGCTGCAATGATATTTCCAATATCTCTAATAGCTTTCGAGAAAATGAGGAGGAAAGTCATTTTTTAAATAAATATTAAGTTTAATTTTACTGCGTAATTATTAGTCATAGAACAAATATTCATAATATCAGTTGTACAGTTTAATCAGGTCTATCAGATGCTGCAATGATATTTCCAATATCTCTAATAGCTTTCGAGAAAATGAGGAGGAAAGTCATGTTTTTAAATAAATATTAAGTTTAATTTTACTGCGTAATTATTAGTCATAGAACAAATATTCATAATATCAGTTGTACAGTTTGTCAGGTCTATCAGATGCTGTAATTATATTTCCAATATCTCTAATAGCTTTCAAGAAAATGACGAGGAAATTCATTTTATTATATAAAAATACGGTTTTATTTTACTGCGTAATTATTAGTCATAGAACAAATATTCATAATATCAGTTGTACAGTTGAATTAGGTGTATCAGATGATGCAATGATATTTCCAATATCTCTAATAGCTTTCGAGAAAACGAGGAAGAAAGTAATTTAAAAAAAAGTAAAATTCAGTATTTTTTAGTACTAGTGAAAATATTCATAATGACAGTAGTAGATTTTAATTAGGTCTATCAGATGTTGCAATGATATTTCCAATATCTCTAATAGCTTTCGAGAAAATGAGGAGGAAAATCATGTTTTTATATAAATATTAAGTTTCATTTTACTGCGTAATTATTAGTCATAGAACAAATATTCATAATGACAGTTGTACAGTTTAATTAGGTGTATCAGATGCTGCAATGATATTTCCAATATCTCTAATAGCTTTCGAAAAAATGAGGAGAAAAGTTGTTTATATAAAAATATTAAGTTTCATTTTACTGAGTAATTATTAGTCATAGAACAAATATTCCTAATGACAGTTGTACAGTTTAATTAGGTGTATCAGATGCTGTAATGATATTTCCAATATCTCTAATAGCTTTCGAGAAAATGAGGAGGAAAGTCATGTTTTTAAATAAATATTAAGTTTAATTTTACTGCGTAATTATTAGTCATAGAACAAATATTCATAATATCAGTTTTACAGTTTAATTAGGTCTATCAGATGCTGCAATGATATTTCCAATATCTCTAATAGCTTTCGAGAAAATGAGGAGGAAAGTCATTTTTTAAATAAATATTAAGTTTAATTTTACTGCGTAATTATTAGTCATAGAACAAATATTCATAATATCAGTTGTACAGTTTAATCAGGTCTATCAGATGCTGCAATGATATTTCCAATATCTCTAATAGCTTTCGAGAAAATGAGGAGGAAAGTAATTTTTTAAATAAATATTAAGTTTAATTTTACTGCGTAATTATTAGTCATAGAACAAATATTCATAATATCAGTTGTACAGTTTAATTAGGTCTATCAGATGCTGCAATGATATTTCCAATATCTCTAATAGCTTTCGAGAAAATGAGGAGGAAAGTAATTTTTTAAATAAATATTAAGTTTAATTTTACTGCGTAATTATTAGTCATAGAACAAATATTCATAATATCAGTTGTACAGTTTAATCAGGTCTATCAGATGCTGCAATGATATTTCCAATATCTTTAATAGCTTTCGAGAAAATGAGGAGGAAAGTCATGTTTTTAAATAAATATTAAGTTTAATTTTACTGCGTAATTATTAGTCATAGAACAAATATTCATAATATCAGTTGTACAGTTTGTTAGGTCTATCAGATGCTGCAATTATATTTCCAATATCTCTAATAGCTTTCAAGAAAATGACGAGGAAATTCATTTTATTATATAAAAATACGGTTTTATTTTACTGCGTAATTATTAGTCAGAACAAATATTCATAATATCAGTTGTACAGTTGAATTAGGTGTATCAGATGCTGCAATGATATTTCCAATATCTCTAATAGCTTTCGAGAAAACGAGGAAGAAAGTAATTAAAAAAAAAGTAAAATTCAGTATTTTTTAGTACTAGTGAAAATATTCATAATGACAGTAGTAGATTTTAATTAGGTCTATCAGATGCTGCAATGATATTTCCAATATCTCTAATAGCTTTCGAGAAAATGAGGAGGAAAATCATGTTTTTATATAAATATTAAGTTTCATTTTACTGCGTAATTATTAGTCATAGAACAAATATTAATAATGACAGTTGTACAGTTTAATTAGGTGTATCAGATGCTACAATGATATTTCCAATATCTCTAATAGCTTTCGAGAAAATGAGGAGAAAAATTGTTTATATAAAAATATTAAGTTTCATTTTACTGAGTAATTATTAGTCATAGAACAAATATTCATAATGACAGTTGTACAGTTTAATTAGGTGTATCAGATGCTGTAATGATATTTCCAATATCTCTAATAGCTTTCGAGAAAATGAGGAGGAAAGTCATGTTTTTAAATAAATATTAAGTTTAATTTTACTGCGTAATTATTAGTCATAGAACAAATATTCATAATATCAGTTGTACAGTTTAATTAGGTCTATCAGATGCTGCAATGATATTTCCAATATATCTAATAGCTTTCGCGAAAATGAGGAGGAAAGTCATTTTTTAAATAAATATTAAGTTTAATTTTACTGCGTAATTATTAGTCATAGAACAAATATTCATAATATCAGTTGTACAGTTTAATTAGGTCTATCAGATGCTGCAATGATATTTCCAATATCTCTAATAGCTTTCGAGAAAATGAGGAGGAAAGTCATTTTTTAAATAAATATTAAGTTTAATTTTACTGCGTAATTATTAGTCATAGAACAAATATTCATAATATCAGTTGTACAGTTTAATTAGGTCTATCAGATGCTGCAATGATATTTCCAATATCTCTAATAGCTTTCGAGAAAATGAGGAGGAAAGTCATTTTTTAAATAAATATTAAGTTAATTTTACTGCGTAATTATTAGTCATAGAACAAATATTCATAATATCAGTTGTACAGTTTAATTAGGTCTATCAGATGCTGCAATGATATTTCCAATATCTCTAATAGCTTTCGAGAAAATGAGGAGGAAAGTCATGTTTTTAAATAAATATTAAGTTTAATTTTACTGCGTAATTATTAGTCATAGAACAAATATTCATAATATCAGTTGTACAGTTTAATTAGGTCTATCAGATGCTGCAATGATATTTCCAATATCTCTAATAGCTTTCGAGAAAATGAGGAGGAAAGTCATGTTTTTAATAAATATTAAGTTTCATTTTACTGCGTAATTATTAGTCATAGAACAAATATTCATAATATCAGTTGTACAGTTTAATTAGGTCTATCAGATGCTGCAATGATATTTCCAATATCTCTAATAGCTTTCGAGAAAATGAGGAGGAAAGTCATTTTTTAAATAAATATTAAGTTTAATTTTACTGCGTAATTATTAGTCATAGAACAAATATTCATAATATCAGTTGTACAGTTTAATTAGGTCTATCAGATGCTGCAATGATATTTCCAATATCTCTAATAGCTTTCGAGAAAATGAGGAGGAAAGTCATGTTTTTATATAAATATTAAGTTTAATTTTACTGCGTAATTATTAGTCATAGAACAAATATTCATAATATCAGTTGTACAGTTTAATTAGGTCTATCAGATGCTGCAATGATATTTCCAATATCTCTAATAGCTTTCGAGAAAATGAGGAGGAAAGTCATGTTTTTATATAAATATTAAGTTTCATTTTACTGCGTAATTATTAGTCATAGAACAAATATTCATAATATCAGTTGTACAGTTTAATTAGGTCTATCAGATGCTGCAATGATATTTCCAATATCTCTAATAGCTTTCGAGAAAATGAGGAGGAAAGTCATGTTTTTAAATAAATATTAAGTTTAATTTTACTGCGTAATTATTAGTCATAGAACAAATATTCATAATATCAGTTGTACAGTTTAATTAGGTCTATCAGATGCTGCAATGATATTTCCAATATCTCTAATAGCTTTCGAGAAAATGAGGAGGAAAGTCATTTTTTAAATAAATATTAAGTTTCATTTTACTGCGTAATTATTAGTCATAGAACAAATATTCATAATATCAGTTGTACAGTTTAATTAGGTCTATCAGATGCTGCAATGATATTTCCAATATCTCTAATAGCTTTCGAGAAAATGAGGAGGAAAGTCATGTTTTTAATAAATATTAAGTTTCATTTTACTGCGTAATTATTAGTCATAGAACAAATATTCATAATATCAGTTGTACAGTTTAATTAGGTCTATCAGATGCTGCAATTATATTTCCAATATCTCTAATAGCTTTCGAGAAAATGACGAGGAAATTCATGTTTTTATATAAAAATACGGTTTTATTTTACTGCGTAATTATTAGTCATAGAACAAATATTCATAATATCAGTTGTACAGTTGAATTAGGTGTATCAGATGCTGCAATGATATTTCCAATATCTCTAATAGCTTTCGAGAAAACGAGGAAGAAAGTAATTTAAAAAAAAGTAAAATTCAGTATTTATTAGTACTAGTGAAAATATTCATAATGACAGTAGTAGATTTTAATTAGGTCTATCAGATGCTGCAATGATATTTCCAATATCTCTAATAGCTTTCGAGAAAATGAGGAGGAAAATCATGTTTTTATATAAATATTAAGTTTCATTTTACTGCGTAATTATTAGTCATAGAACAAATATTCATAATGACAGTTGTACAGTTTAATTAGGTGTATCAGATGCTGCAATGATATTTCCAATATCTCTAATAGCTTTCGAGAAATGAGGAGGAAAAGTATGTTTTTATATAAATATTAAGTTTCATTTTACTGCGTAATTATTAGTCATAGAACAAATATTCATAATGACAGTTGTACAGTTTAATTAGGTGTATCAGATGCTGCAATGATATTTCCAATATCTCTAATAGCTTTCGAGAAAATGAGGAGGAAAGTCATGTTTTTAATAAATATTAAGTTTAATTTTACTGCGTAATTATTAGTCATAGAACAAATATTCATAATATCAGTTGTACAGTTTAATTAGGTCTATCAGATGCTGCAATGATATTTCCAATATCTCTAATAGCTTTCGAGAAAATGAGGAGGAAAGTCATGTTTTTAAATAAATATTAAGTTTAATTTTACTGCGTAATTATTAGTCATAGAACAAATATTCATAATATCAGTTGTACAGTTTAATTAGGTCTATCAGATGCTGCAATGATATTTCCAATATCTCTAATAGCTTTCGAGAAAATGAGGAGGAAAGTCATGTTTTTAAATAAATATTAAGTTTCATTTTACTGCGTAATTATTAGTCATAGAACAAATATTCATAATATCAGTTGTACAGTTTAATTAGGTCTATCAGATGCTGCAATTATATTTCCAATATCTCTAATAGCTTTCAAGAAAATGACGAGGAAATTCATGTTTTTATATAAAAATACGGTTTTATTTTACTGCGTAATTATTAGTCATAGAACAAATATTCATAATATCAGTTGTACAGTTGAATTAGGTGTATCAGATGCTGCAATGATATTTCCAATATCTCTAATAGCTTTCGAGAAAACGAGGAAGAAAGTAATTTAAAAAAAAGTAAAATTCAGTATTTATTAGTACTAGTGAAAATATTCATAATGACAGTAGTAGATTTTAATTAGGTCTATCAGATGCTGCAATGATATTTCCAATATCTCTAATAGCTTTCGAGAAAATGAGGAGGAAATCATGTTTTTATATAAATATTAAGTTTCATTTTACTGCGTAATTATTAGTCATAGAACAAATATTCATAATGACAGTTGTACAGTTTAATTAGGTGTATCAGATGCTGCAATGATATTTCCAATATCTCTAATAGCTTTCGAGAAAATGAGGAGAAAGTATGTTTTTATATAAATATTAAGTTTCATTTTACTGCGTAATTATTAGTCATAGAACAAATATTCATAATGACAGTTGTACAGTTTAATTAGGTGTATCAGATGCTGTAATGATATTTCCAATATCTCTAATAGCTTTCGAGAAAATGAGGAGGAAAGTCATGTTTTTAAATAAATATTAAGTTTAATTTTACTGCGTAATTATTAGTCATAGAACAAATATTCATAATATCAGTTGTACAGTTTAATTAGGTCTATCAGATGCTGCAATGATATTTCCAATATCTCTAATAGCTTTCGAGAAAATGAGGAGGAAAGTCATTTTTTAAATAAATATTAAGTTTAATTTTACTGCGTAATTATTAGTCATAGAACAAATATTCATAATATCAGTTGTACAGTTTAATTAGGTCTATCAGATGCTGCAATGATATTTCCAATATCTCTAATAGCTTTCGAGAAAATGAGGAGGAAAGTCATGTTTTTAAATAAATATTAAGTTTCATTTTACTGCGTAATTATTAGTCATAGAACAAATATTCATAATATCAGTTGTACAGTTTAATTAGGTCTATCAGATGCTGCAATGATATTTCCAATATCTCTAATAGCTTTCGAGAAAATGAGGAGGAAAGTCATGTTTTTAAATAAATATTAAGTTTAATTTTACTGCGTAATTATTAGTCATAGAACAAATATTCATAATATCAGTTGTACAGTTTAATTAGGTCTATCAGATGCTGCAATGATATTTCCAATATCTCTAATAGCTTTCGAGAAAATGAGGAGGAAAGTCATGTTTTTAAATAAATATTAAGTTTAATTTTACTGCGTAATTATTAGTCATAGAACAAATATTCATAATATCAGTTGTACAGTTTGTTAGGTCTATCAGATGCTGCAATTATATTTCCAATATCTCTAATAGCTTTCAAGAAAATGACGAGGAAATTCATTTTATTATATAAAAATACGGTTTTATTTTACTGCGTAATTATTAGTCATAGAACAAATATTCATAATATCAGTTGTACAGTTGAATTAGGTGTATCAGATGCTGCAATGATATTTCCAATATCTCTAATAGCTTTCGAGAAAACGAGGAAGAAAGTAATTAAAAAAAAGTAAAATTCAGTATTTTATTAGTACTAGTGAAAATATTCATAATGACAGTAGTAGATTTTAATTAGGTCTATCAGATGCTGCAATGATATTTCCAATATCTCTAATAGCTTTCGAGAAAATGAGGAGGAAAATCATGTTTTTATATAAATATTAAGTTTCATTTTACTGCGTAATTATTAGTCATAGAACAAATATTCATAATGACAGTTGTACAGTTTAATTAGGTGTATCAGATGCTGCAATGATATTTCCAATATCTCTAATAGCTTTCGAGAAAATGAGGAGAAAAGTTGTCTTTATAAAAATATTAAGTTTCATTTTACTGAGTAATTATTAGTCATAGAACAAATATTCATAATGACAGTTGTACAGTTTAATTAGGTGTATCAGATGCTGCAATGATATTTCCAATATCTCTAATAGCTTTCGAGAAAATGAGGAGGAAAGTCATGTTTTTATATAAATATTAAGTTTCATTTTACTGCGTAATTATTAGTCATAGAACAAATATTCATAATATCAGTTGTACAGTTTAATTAGGTCTATCAGATGCTGCAATGATATTTCCAATATCTCTAATAGCTTTCGAGAAAATGAGGAGGAAAGTCATGTTTTTAAATAAATATTAAGTTTAATTTTACTGCGTAATTATTAGTCATAGAACAAATATTCATAATATCAGTTGTACAGTTTAATTAGGTCTATCAGATGCTGCAATGATATTTCCAATATCTCTAATAGCTTTCGAGAAAATGAGGAGGAAAGTCATGTTTTTAAATAAATATTAAGTTTCATTTTACTGCGTAATTATTAGTCATAGAACAAATATTCATAATATCAGTTGTACAGTTTAATTAGGTCTATCAGATGCTGCAATGATATTTCCAATATCTCTAATAGCTTTCGAGAAAATGAGGAGGAAAGTCATTTTTTAAATAAATATTAAGTTTAATTTTACTGCGTAATTATTAGTCATAGAACAAATATTCATAATATCAGTTGTACAGTTTAATTAGGTCTATCAGATGCTGCAATGATATTTCCAATATCTCTAATAGCTTTCGAGAAAATGAGGAGGAAAGTCATGTTTTTAAATAAATATTAAGTTTATTTTACTGCGTAATTATTAGTCATAGAACAAATATTCATAATATCAGTTGTACAGTTTAATTAGGTCTATCAGATGCTGCAATGATATTTCCAATATCTCTAATAGCTTTCGAGAAAATGAGGAGGAAAGTCATTTTTTATATAAATATTAAGTTTAATTTTACTGCGTAATTATTAGTCATAGAACAAATATTCATAATATCAGTTGTACAGTTTAATTAGGTCTATCAGATGCTGCAATGATATTTCCAATATCTCTAATAGCTTTCGAGAAAATGAGGAGGAAAGTCATGTTTTTAAATAAATATTAAGTTTAATTTTACTGCGTAATTATTAGTCATAGAACAAATATTCATAATATCAGTTGTACAGTTTAATTAGGTCTATCAGATGCTGCAATGATATTTCCAATATCTCTAATAGCTTTCGAGAAAATGACGAGGAAATTCATGTTTTTATATAAAAATACGGTTTTATTTTACTGCGTAATTATTAGTCATAGAACAAATATTCATAATATCAGTTGTACAGTTGAATTAGGTGTATCAGATGCTGCAATGATATTTCCAATATCTCTAATAGCTTTCGAGAAAACGAGGAAGAAAGTATTTATAAAAAAAGTAAAATTCAGTATTTATTAGTACTAGTGAAAATATTCATAATGACAGTAGTACAGTTTAATTAGGTCTATCAGATGCTGCAATGATATTTCCAATATCTCTAATAGCTTTCGAGAAAATGAGGAGGAAATCATGTTTTTATATAAATATTAAGTTTCATTTTACTGCGTAATTATTAGTCATAGAACAAATATTCATAATGACAGTTGTACAGTTTAATTAGGTGTATCAGATGCTGCAATGATATTTCCAATATCTCTAATAGCTTTCGAGGAAATGAGGAGAAAAGTTGTTTATATAAAAATATTAAGTTTCATTTTACTGAGTAATTATTAGTCATAGAACAAATATTCATAATGACAGTTGTACAGTTTAATTAGGTGTATCAGATGCTGCAATGATATTTCCAATATCTCTAATAGCTTTCGAGAAAATGAGGAGGAAAGTCATGTTTTTAAATAAATATTAAGTTTAATTTTACTGCGTAATTATTAGTCATAGAACAAATATTCATAATATCAGTTGTACAGTTTAATTAGGTCTATCAGATGCTGCAATGATATTTCCAATATCTCTAATAGCTTTCGAGAAAATGAGGAGGAAAGTCATGTTTTTAAATAAATATTAAGTTTAATTTTACTGCGTAATTATTAGTCATAGAACAAATATTCATAATATCAGTTGTACAGTTTAATTAGGTCTATCAGATGCTGCAATGATATTTCCAATATCTCTAATAGCTTTCGAGAAAATGAGGAGGAAAGTCATGTTTTTAAATAAATATTAAGTTTAATTTTACTGCGTAATTATTAGTCATAGAACAAATATTCATAATATCAGTTGTACAGTTTAATTAGGTCTATCAGATGCTGCAATGATATTTCCAATATCTCTAATAGCTTTCGAGAAAATGAGGAGGAAAGTCATGTTTTTATATAAATATTAAGTTTAATTTTACTGCGTAATTATTAGTCATAGAACAAATATTCATAATATCAGTTGTACAGTTTAATTAGGTCTATCAGATGCTGCAATGATATTTCCAATATCTCTAATAGCTTTCGAGAAAATGACGAGGAAATTCATTTTATTATATAAAAATACGGTTTTATTTTACTGCGTAATTATTAGTCATAGAACAAATATTCATAATATCAGTTGTACAGTTGAATTAGGTGTATCAGATGCTGCAATGATATTTCCAATATCTCTAATAGCTTTCGAGAAAACGAGGAAGAAAGTAATTTAAAAAAAAGTAAAATTCAGTATTTATTAGTACTAGTGAAAATATTCATAATGACAGTAGTAGATTTTAATTAGGTCTATCAGATGCTGCAATGATATTTCCAATATCTCTAATAGCTTTCGAGAAAATGAGGAGGAAAATCATGTTTTTATATAAATATTAAGTTTCATTTTACTGCGTAATTATTAGTCATAGAACAAATATTCATAATGACAGTTGTACAGTTTAATTAGGTGTATCAGATGCTGCAATGATATTTCCAATATCTCTAATAGCTTTCGAGGAAATGAGGAGAAAAGTTGTTTATATAAAAATATTAAGTTTCATTTTACTGAGTAATTATTAGTCATAGAACAAATATTCATAATGACAGTTGTACAGTTTAATTAGGTGTATCAGATGCTGTAATGATATTTCCAATATCTCTAATAGCTTTCGAGAAAATGAGGAGGAAAGTCATGTTTTTAAATAAATATTAAGTTTAATTTTACTGCGTAATTATTAGTCATAGAACAAATATTCATAATATCAGTTGTACAGTTTAATTAGGTCTATCAGATGCTGCAATGATATTTCCAATATCTCTAATAGCTTTCGAGAAAATGAGGAGGAAAGTCATGTTTTTAAATAAATATTAAGTTTAATTTTACTGCGTAATTATTAGTCATAGAACAAATATTCATAATATCAGTTGTACAGTTTAATTAGGTCTATCAGATGCTGCAATGATATTTCCAATATCTCTAATAGCTTTCGAGAAAATGAGGAGGAAAGTCATGTTTTTAAATAAATATTAAGTTTCATTTTACTGCGTAATTATTAGTCATAGAACAAATATTCATAATATCAGTTGTACAGTTTAATTAGGTCTATCAGATGCTGCAATGATATTTCCAATATCTCTAATAGCTTTCGAGAAAATGAGGAGGAAAGTCATGTTTTTAATAAATATTAAGTTTAATTTTACTGCGTAATTATTAGTCATAGAACAAATATTCATAATATCAGTTGTACAGTTTAATTAGGTCTATCAGATGCTACAATGATATTTCCAATATCTCTAATAGCTTTCGAGAAAATGAGGAGGAAAGTCATTTTTTAAATAAATATTAAGTTTAATTTTACTGCGTAATTATTAGTCATAGAACAAATATTCATAATATCAGTTGTACAGTTTAATTAGGTCTATCAGATGCTGCAATGATATTTCCAATATCTCTAATAGCTTTCGAGAAAATGAGGAGGAAAGTCATGTTTTTAAATAAATATTAAGTTTAATTTTACTGCGTAATTATTAGTCATAGAACAAATATTCATAATATCAGTTGTACAGTTTAGTTAGGTCTATCAGATGTTGTAATTATATTTCCAATATCTCTAATAGCTTTCGAGAAAATGACGAGGAAATTCATTTTATTATATAAAAATACGGTTTTATTTTACTGCGTAATTATTAGTCATAGAACAAATATTCATAATATCAGTTGTACAGTTGAATTAGGTGTATCAGATGCTGCAATGATATTTCCAATATCTCTAATAGCTTTCGAGAAAACGAGGAAGAAAGTAATTTAAAAAAAAGTAAAATTCAGTATTTATTAGTACTAGTGAAAATATTCATAATGACAGTAGTAGATTTTAATTAGGTCTATCAGATGCTGCAATGATATTTCCAATATCTCTAATAGCTTTCGAGAAAATGAGGAGGAAAATCATGTTTTTATATAAATATTAAGTTTCATTTTACTGCGTAATTATTAGTCATAGAACAAATATTCATAATGACAGTTGTACAGTTTAATTAGGTGTATCAGATGCTGCAATGATATTTCCAATATCTCTAATAGCTTTCGAGAAAATGAGGAGAAAAGTTGTTTATATAAAAATATTAAGTTTCATTTTACTGAGTAATTATTAGTCATAGAACAAATATTCATAATGACAGTTGTACAGTTTAATTAGGTGTATCAGATGCTGTAATGATATTTCCAATATCTCTAATAGCTTTCGAGAAAATGAGGAGGAAAGTCATGTTTTTAAATAAATATTAAGTTTAATTTTACTGCGTAATTATTAGTCATAGAACAAATATTCATAATATCAGTTGTACAGTTTAATTAGGTCTATCAGATGCTGCAATGATATTTCCAATATCTCTAATAGCTTTCGAGAAAATGAGGAGGAAAGTCATTTTTTAAATAAATATTAAGATTAATTTTACTGCGTAATTATTAGTCATAGAACAAATATTCATAATATCAGTTGTACAGTTTAATTAGGTCTATCAGATGCTGCAATGATATTTCCAATATCTCTAATAGCTTTCGAGAAAATGAGGAGGAAAGTAATGTTTTTAAATAAATATTAAGTTTAATTTTACTGCGTAATTATTAGTCATAGAACAAATATTCATAATATCAGTTGTACAGTTTAATTAGGTCTATCAGATGCTGCAATGATATTTCCAATATCTCTAATAGCTTTCGAGAAAATGAGGAGGAAAGTAATTTTTTTAATAAATATTAAGTTTAATTTTACTGCGTAATTATTAGTCATTGAACAAATATTCATAATATCAGTTGTACAGTTTAATTAGGTCTATCAGATGCTGCAATGATATTTCCAATATCTCTAATAGCTTTCGAGAAAATGAGGAGGAAAGTCATGTTTTTAAATAAATATTAAGTTTAATTTTACTGCGTAATTATTAGTCATAGAACAAATATTCATAATATCAGTTGTACAGTTTAATTAGGTCTATCAGATGCTGCAATGATATTTCCAATATCTCTAATAGCTTTCGAGAAAATGAGGAGGAAAGTCATGTTTTTATATAAATATTAAGTTTAATTTTACTGCGTAATTATTAGTCATAGAACAAATATTCATAATATCAGTTGTACAGTTTAATCAGGTCTATCAGATGCTGCAATGATATTTCCAATATCTCTAATAGCTTTCGAGAAAATGAGGAGGAAAGTCATTTTTTAAATAAATATTAAGTTTAATTTTACTGCGTAATTATTAGTCATAGAACAAATATTCATAATATCAGTTGTACAGTTTAATTAGGTCTATCAGATGCTGCAATGATATTTCCAATATCTCTAATAGCTTTCGAGAAAATGAGGAGGAAAGTCATGTTTTTATATAAATATTAAGTTTAATTTTACTGCGTAATTATTAGTCATAGAACAAATATTCATAATATCAGTTGTACAGTTTAATTAGGTCTATCAGATGCTGCAATGATATTTCCAATATCTCTAATAGCTTTCGAGAAAATGACGAGGAAATTCATGTTTTATTATATAAAATAGTTTTATTTTACTGCGTAATTATTAGTCATAGAACAAATATTCATAATATCAGTTGTACAGTTTAATTAGGTCTATCAGATGCTGCAATGATATTTCCAATATCTCTAATAGCTTTCGAGAAAATGACGAGGAAATTCATGTTTTTATATAAAAATAGTTTTATTTTACTGCGTAATTATTAGTCATAGAACAAATATTCATAATATCAGTTGTACAGTTTAATTAGGTGTATCAGATGCTGCAATGATATTTCCAATATCTCTAATAGCTTTCGAGAAAATGAGGAGGAAAGTAATTTTTTAAAAAATATAAGTTTCATTTACTGCGTATTATTAGTCATAGAACAAATATTCATAATGACAGTAGTACATTTTAATTAGGTCTATCAGATGCTGCAATGATATTTCCAATATCTCTAATAGCTTTCGGGAAAATGAGGAGGAAAGTCATGTTTTTATATAAATATTAAGTTTCATTTTACTGTGTAATTATTAGTCATAGAACAAATATTCATAATGAGAGTTGTACAGTTTAATTAGGTGTATCAGAACCTGCAATGATATTTCCAATATCTCTAATAGCTTTCGAGAAATAAGTAAAAAAAAAATCCCGCTTGTCGCCAGACCCTGTAAAGAGGACAGTAGGAGATTAGAAGCAAGGGGTGGAGATCCAGTTAACATTAGAGGTGTCTTGACACTCCTCTCTTGAAAGAGTTCAAGTCATAGGCAGGTGGAAAAACAGACAAAGGAAGAGAGTTCCAGAGTTTACCAGTGTAAGGGATGAAAGAGTGAAGATACTGGTTAACTCTTGCATTAGGTAGATGGACAGAATAGGGATGAGAAGAAGTAGAAGGTCTTGTGCAGTGAGGCCGCGTGGTGGGGGGGGGGTGAAGGCAGTTAGTAAGTTTAGAAGAGAAGTCAGCATGAAGATAGAAGATAGAAGATAAAGATGCAACATTGATAGCAAAGATAGCAATATTAAATAAAAATAAATAAAAATAAATTAATAAATAAACTGAAAAAACAAAGAAGAGAGAAAGATGAAAATAAAATACAAATGAAATAAAAAAAAAAAAAAAAAAATGTTGACAGATCAAAGAAAATAAATAAAAAATAAAAAGTACAAGAATTTAAGTGAAAAAAATATAACTATTCTTTTTTATATATATTTTTTTTTCTCTCTGACGTGTACTTAAATATATTACTTGAGAGAGAGAGAGAGAGAGAGAGAGAGAGAGAGAGAGAGAGAGAGAGAGAGAGAGATATTTTGATGTTAATTTATGGAATATATTTATCTGTTATACACCTCCTCCTCCCTTCCTCCCTCCTCCTCCTCCTCCTCCTCCTCCTCCTTCTCCTCCTCCTCCTCCTCCTCCTCCTCCTCCTCCTCCTCCTCCTCCTCCTCCTCCTCCTCCTCCTCCAATAATACTGCAGTGAGGGCGGTAAAAGGTGAAGGAGGGGGGGGCGGGGGGGAGGGGAAAGAGGGGAGAGGAAGGAAGAAGAGGTCAGAGGGGAAATTTCAAGGTCACATTCCCCTCTCTCTCTCTCTCTCTCTCTCTCTCTCTCTCTCTCTCTCTCTCTCTCTCTCTCTCTCTCTCTCTCTCTCTCTCTCTCTCTCTCTCATTTATCTTATTACCTGGGAATCCTTTTAAGTTTCCCTCTGTTTGTACTCTCTCTCTCTCTCTCTCTCTCTCTCTCTCTCTCTCTCTCTCTCTCTCTCTCTCTCTCTCTCTCTCTCTCTCTCTCTCTCTCTTTCTCTCACACACACACGAGCTAGAGATTATGCTGTCAGTACCCCGTCACCTCCTCCTCCTCCTCCTCCTCCTCCTCCTCCTCCTCCTCCTCCTCCTCCTCCTCCTCCTCCTCCTCCTCCTCCTCCTCCTCCTCCTCTATGGTACAGTGCCAAGCCCATAGTGACACCTGGCTCCTGTAGACGGTAATTAGGCACTTAACACCTGGCACACACACACACAC
>JAPQNM010000001.1:2982111-2984853 GCA_029783475.1 Metacarcinus magister | reverse complement strand
CAGCAGCACACAGCAACAGCAACAAGACACGACTACGAGCGGGCAGCACGCGCAAGGCCTGCGCCACGAGACCGTGGAGCACCTGTGGACCATCACAGAGTCCCTCAACATACTGTACCGAGACAACTGGACGCGCGTGGCCGAGCAGGAGCTGCTCAAGTTCAGTGAGAAGCTGCTCACACGCCTGCACGAGGACGGCCCACCACCACACCCCGCCCCGGCCACAGCACACACCTCGGCCTACCAGTGGACCTTCGCAGGCTCATTCCTATACTCACTCACCGTCATCACTACCATAGGTGAGTACCTCTATAACATCAATAACATCACCAATCCCACTCCCACTCCCAATCCCACTCCCACTCCTCTCGATGCTGTTCATGCCTCAAGCAGCCTACACGGAGTAGCAGCGGTGCCACAATAGTAGTAGTAGTAGTGTTAAAAGTAGTAGTAGCATAAGTAGTAGTAATAGTAAGCAGTAAGCAGCAGCGTGGCCGCTCACCTGCCCACCGAGTGTCCTCACCTGTCCTCGAGGCCACTAATGACCCGTCCGGCGGCACAGGTGAGTCAGGGTGGGACAGGCAAGGGGAGCCAATTAGCCACAGGTAAGAAAGGCACCAAGGAAGGAAGGCAGGAAGGCACCACCCTCCCAACCTTCCTCTTTCCTTACCTTCTTTTGTGAGGATGCTGCCGTTGTTGTTGTTGTTGTTGTTGTTGTTGTCCCACAAAGTAGTGCAGTTAAACTTGTGCCAAACTTTCTGAGGCGGAGAGAGGGGAGAGAAGGGGAAACATAAATAAATCAAATAGAAGGAGCCTTGCGTCACTGTGTGTGTGTGTGTGTGTGTGTGTGTGTGTGTGTGTGTGTGTGTGTGTGTGTGTGTGTGTGTGTGTGTGAGTAGTATTATTGTTAGTTTCTAAAGCATAATGGGTTTGAGATTTATTACGTGAGAGAGAGCAGAGAGAGAGAGAGAGAGAAGAGATGAGAGAGAGAGA
This sequence comes from Metacarcinus magister, assembly GCA_029783475.1. Classification (NCBI taxonomy): domain Eukaryota; kingdom Metazoa; phylum Arthropoda; class Malacostraca; order Decapoda; family Cancridae; genus Metacarcinus; species Metacarcinus magister. The sequence goes on along the minus strand of JAPQNM010000001.1, from coordinate 2,983,860 downwards.
GAGGAGAGATGCGGAGAGAGAGAGAGAGAGTGAGTGCTGTGAGAGAGAGAGAGACGAGAGAGAGAGAGAGACGAGGAGAGAGAGAGAATATGGCATCACTCATTTACCATAGTACGAAATGACTACCAGCGACTTAGAGAGAGAGAGAGAGACCGAGGCAGAGAGAGAGAGAGACGCTAGAGAGAGGGAGAGCAGAGATGAGAGAGATGAGAGAGAGAGAGTATGTGATGAAATTAATGACTCCAGAGTGAGTGGAGATAAAGGAAGAAAGGACTGAATGAAAAAAGAAAGAAAGGAAGGAAGGAAGGAAAGTGAGAAAGTGAGAGAGTGAGAGAGTGAGAGAGTGAGTGAGACTTCCTTCCTTCATCTCCTCTCCTTCATCGTAACCTGAAGCTGCAAGATTAATGTGAGGGAAGAAAAACAAGAGAGAGAGAGAGAAAAAAAAGGAGAGAGAGAAAGAGAGAGAGAGAGATTATATTGAACACACACACTCTCTCTCTCTCTCTCTCTCTCTCTCTCTCTCTCTCTCTCTCTCTCTCTCTCTCTCTCTCTCTCTCTCTCTCTCTCTCTCCAGACCAAAAAGTGTTGCCATTATATTCTCAAAAAGTAATTACGAACTTGAACTTTTATTACCTGTGCGTAATTTATTTGTGAGAGAGAGAGAGAGAGAGAGAGAGAGAGAGAGAGAGAGAGAGAGAGAGAGAGAGAGAGAGAGAGAGAGAGAGAGAGGTTGCTTTGGTTACGAAAATTAATCTGCATCATTATTGTATTATTATCATTATCATTATCATTATTATTATTAGTAGTAGTAGTACAAATTGGATGTCAGAAATAATACGATTTTCCTATATTTTCCTCCTCCTCCTCCTCCTCCTACTACTACTCTTCCTCCTCCTCCTCCTCCTACTACTACTACTCTTCCTCCTCCTTTTCCTCCGTCGCTTGGGTAAGATTATATTATATTACATTTGAAGTTGACTGTCCTTCTTGCCTCTACTCCTCCTCTTCTTCTTCTTCTTCCTCCTCTTCCTCCTCCTCCTCCTCCTCATCTTCAATTTCCCGTTCACTTTTCTTCCTCCTCCCCTTTCCCACATCATCTTCCTCCCTTTTGCTGGTCCATTTCCTCTTTCCCTATTATACCTCCTCCTCCTCCTCCTCCTCCTCCTCCTCCTCCTCCTCCTGGTCCTCCTACCACCGGACGTGCCATCGCCATATGCCTTTGTCCGGAGGAGGAGGAGAAGGGAAGAGGAGGAGGAGGAGGAGGAGGAGGAGGAGGAGGAGGAGGAGGAGGAGGAGGAGGAGGAGGAGGAGGAGGAGGAGGAGGAGGAGGAAGAGGAGGAGAGAGGAGAGGAGGAGGAAGAAGAGTAAGCGAATGGAAAGAGGAGAAGGGAAAGAAGATAGGAGGAAAATGAGGGCAGGAGAGGGAAGTGAAAGGAGAGAAAGAGAGAGGAAAGGTTTGCAAAAGAGGAGAAGTAAGGGGAGAGAAGAGGAATGGAAGAGAGAAAAGGTAATAAAGACGGGAAGTAGAGAGGGAAGAGGAGGAAATTGAAATAACTGGGATGCATGGGAGGTACGAATGGGAAGAGAGAGAGAGAGGAGAGAAGAGAGAAGAGACATGCAAGGGGAGGAGAAGGAAGAGGAGGAGGTTATGAAGAAGAGAAAAAGAGAAGACAAAATAAAAATAAGAAAAAATGAGATATAAAAAACAGAACAAAACAAGAAGAAAGAAGAGAGAGAGAGAGAGAGAGA
>JAPQNM010000001.1:2977111-2979611 GCA_029783475.1 Metacarcinus magister | reverse complement strand
ATCCGAAGCTTCGAGCCAAAGCACTGACAAAAACACCTTTAAACACACACACACACACACACACACACACACTGCAACAGAAAGACAAATTTTCTGCAACAAAGAGGAGCCTTGACACACTCGCACTCGCACACGCACACACACACACACACACACACACACACACACACACACACACACACACACACACACACACGAGTCAAAGCGTTGGTTCAGATACAAGGTTCGAAGCACAAAGAAACAACGAAACTTTATGGAACACTTCAAGACTAAACATAAGAGTGCGATGTCATGTTGCATTCAAAAAATAAATCAATAAATAATAAAATAAAATAATAATGTTGGCCTTCGACACAATAAAAAAAAATATCGAAATGCATTTAATCCTCATAAAAAAAATAATAAATAAATAAACCGAAGAAATATTAGAAAAAAAGAAATTAAAATAATATTCCACAATCACGTTAAACTAAAAATGGAAAAATACGAAAATTAAATACAGGAAAATACATAGAATAAAAAAAAAAAAAAAGTGAATAAGTAGAATAAAGGAAGAAAATATATATGAAAGGAAGACAAGGTAGTTAAAATCAGGAAAAGAGGAAGAGGAAGAGGAAGAGGAGGAGGAGGAGGAGGAGGAGGAGGTAAGAGAAAGCCTGCTGTCTTCTAATGAGGTTACCTGTTAAATACACCTTTACTACTAGTGTGAAAAGAGGAGGAGGAGGAGGAACACATAGGAACACATAGGAAGAACAAACAACAGGAGGAGGAGGAGGAGGAGGAGGAGGACAAAGAGAATGACAAGGCGAGCAAGGTGAAGTAAAACAGAAAAAGAAACAAAAAGAGAAAGGAGCAGCAGGAAATGACACAAAGGTAGGAAACAAGAAAGAAAGAAAAAAGAAAGTTAAGAAAGAGAAAAAGTAAAAAAAAAAGGAAAAGAAAAAAAGAAAGATAGAAATACGAGAGAATAGAAGTTACTTAAAGGACAGGCACACGCACACACACACACACACACACACACACACACACGCACACACACACACACACACACACACACACACACACACGCACACGCACACGCACACGCACACACAGGGGAGGGAAGAGGAACTTGAGGCCATGTAAATTTTATGCAAAATACACACACACACAAGAGAGAGAGAGAGAGAGAGAGAGAGAGAGAGAGAGAGAGAGAGAGAGAGAGAGAGAGAGAGAGAGAGAGAGAGAGAGAGAGAGAGAGAGAGAGAGAGAATTGCTCACACTTATTTTCTTTTCTCCTCCTCCTCCTTTGTTTATATTTTAGTATATTGAGTAATAATCATAAAACTGAGTTCATATTCGTGTTCAGTATGTCTGTAAACCTCTTTGTACCAAGTTTCATGAGATTCTGAAATATCAAAATTTTCACGAATTTAGCAAGGTGAACTCCTTGGACTTTTTATCAAAAATATTGTTTTTTGAATAACTCAAAAAGTATGAGGTTTACGTAAGAAATGTATATAATAGTAAATAAGGAGCAGGTGAAGCCCGTTATTTTGAGCTATAGTGAAACGAAATTAGACTGTAAATAACTGAGAAAATGACATATATGTGATTGTAACAAAACTTTATATTTTTTCAAAAGTATGGTAGTAATTGGAGAAATGATGACAGCTTTATATAATGTTTATGAAGCTTAACAACCTAGCTATTGGTCCTGTGAATATTAGTCCTCTATGACCAATACTTATATAAATATATGAAAAAAAACATTTTAGACCCCGAATCTGGTCACAATTTTTGGCCACAAAATTCATAATCCATTTCCGTCACATTTACTTGAAAATTGTCATGAATATATGTTGTAGATCTTCTATTTACAACAAGATTTGTTAAGGAAGTTTCATTTGTGTGTGTGGTTAGGTTAGGTTAGGTTAGGTTGTGTGTGTACATGTGTGTGTGTGTACAGGAGGTGCCTTGAGTAGGTCACATGGCATCTTGCAGCCTCCTAATTTTCTTATGACCTTATGTTCTCATATTTCCTTGTTTGTTTATCTGTATTTCCGTTTCTTATTGTGAGCAGATAATAAAAAAAACAATAATAATGAGTGATGATAATGATAATAATACAAATAATATAGATTAAACTGATAGTAATGGTGATAATAAGGGCGTTAATGTTTTGGTTAATAATGGGACAGAATCATAATGTAGTGGATAATGAAGTGTTTCATTATTATAGATTATTAACACACACCACTCCACCAAGGGAACCAACCAACCAACCAACCAACCACCCGCCTTTACTACACTTAATTAATAAAGCTAGGCCTCACTCTCTCTCTCTCTCTCTCTCTCTCTCTCTCTCTCTCTCTCTCTCTCTCTCTCTCTCTCTCTCTCTCTCTCTCTCTCTCTCTCTCTCTCTCTCTCTAAGGACACAGTGAGACCAAACATTTAATGGATTTAAAAAGAAGTATTTTCATTATAATTATAATATTACTCACTCCATCAAAGTCATCTC
>JAPQNM010000001.1:2967111-2972111 GCA_029783475.1 Metacarcinus magister | reverse complement strand
AGAGAGATAGAGAGAGAGATAGTGTGCTTCCTTCTATCCATCAATCCCCCTCTCTCTCTCTCTCTCTCTCTCTCTCTCTCTCTCTCTCTCTCTCTCTCTCTCTCTCTCTCTCTCTCCTAAAACTTTCTTCTCTCCAAACTTCCCTCCTTATATTCTCTCTTTCTCTCCATCTCTCCTCTCCTCCATGGAAGAGAAACAGAACAGTAAGAAGAGAAGAATATGATAACGAGAGGAGGAGGGAGAGGGAGATAAATAAAATGGAGGGAAAGAGAGAAAGAAAGAGAGGGAGGGAGGGAGGAAAGAAAGAGAAAGAGAGATAATAACGCAAGTAAAATGAGAGGGGACACGAACACCCATTACGGAGAGAGAGAGAGAGAGAGAGAGAGAGAGAGAGAGAGAGAGAGAGAGAGAGAGAGAGAGAGAGAGAGAGAGAGAGAGAGAGAGAGAGAGAGAGAGAGAGAGCTAGGCGAGGATTTACAACCATCCTCATTTTGGTGTCTCCTGAATCAGAGGAGGAGGAGGAGGAGGAGGAGGAGGAGGAGGAGGAGGAGGAGGAGGAGGAGGAGGAGGAGGAGGAGGAGGAGGAGGAGGAGGATTGAAAAGAAATGGATGAAGATGGGCAAGAAGAGAAACAAGAATAGAAGAAAGAGAAGATGAAAAAAGAGAGAGAAAATAAAGAAAATGATAAAATAAAAACCTAACCTCATATTCTTTCACACATTATGGAGACAAACCAAGCGAAGAAAATGTAAGATTAGCATATTCTCTCTCTCTCTCTCTCTCTCTCTCTCTCTCTCTCTCTCTCTCTCTCTCTCAAAAAAGTCTCGCCACCCCCAATTCAATACTTTTATGGCCCCCTCTCCCCTTTTCCCCTCACTCTCCCCCTTCCCTATTCCCCTCACTCCCCCCTTTTCCCTCCCCCTCCCCTTCACTGCCCCCCCCCCTCCCCTTCCCCCTTAGTCCCTTCCTCCCCTTCTAAAAATATATAAATGACCCATAAAATTTTCACTTTTCATATTCTTCTTGGTATTATATTTTATTATTTTATTTTATTTTTATATTTATCTATTTTTTTTTTTTGCCTTCATAAATTATTGTTATTGAAGATTTTTATTTATTGGGATATTATTTTTCATTTTTGGGGGTAATTCATTATTGTTTATGTTTTTTTTAATTATGTTCCTTTTGTATTGTATCTTTACCTCCTCGTGTGTTCATTTATCTTTATTCACTTATTCACTAATCTTCTTATCTCCATTATTCATTACTTTCTTTCTTTCTTTCTTTCTTTCCGTTGCATTTCCACAATATTAATCTTCATCTATTTCTTTTTTCATATTCTTTCATAATATAATTTCCAGCAACAGAAATAAATTGATAAATAAAAAAATTTAAATAATAATAATAATGATAATTCAGGATCTCTAATTTCCATCATCCACTTCTGCTAATAATTAAAATGTAATCTCTCTCTCTCTCTCTCTCTCTCTCTCTCTCTCTCTCTCTCTCTCTCTCTCTCTCTCTCTCATCTCTCTCTCTATCTCTCTCTCATATTTTTACACCTGCTTATCCACACACCTTTGCTAATTATTTATTAAGAGAGTATTTAAAATGATATAAAAACATCTTATTCACTTACAATAAACAATACATACATACATACATACACACACACACACACACACACACACACACACACACACACACACACACACACACCTGCTAAAGAAACAATATATATGAAAAATAAGAGATTTATAAATTAGTTTTGCCCAAAATTTTTCAAGTTTTCACAAAAGTCTTAGTTTGTTAAGGCAGAGGAGGAGGAGGAGGAGGAGGAGGAGGAGGAGGAGGAGGAGGAGGAGGAGGAGGAGGAGGAGGAGGAAGAGGAAGAGTCTTGAATCGACCAAACTAACGAGTCCTCTTGATTAATCTTCATTTGGAGTAAGATGAGGAGGAGGAGGAGGAGGAGGAGGAGGAGGAGGAGGAGGAGGAGGAGGAGGAGGAGGAACATACGTGCACTAAACTATAAATTTAAGTAAGAAAAAAACAGAGAGAGAGAGAGAGAGAGAGAGAGAGAGAGAGAGAGAGAGAGAGAGAGAGAGAGAGAGAGAGAGAGAGAGAGAGAGAGAGAGAGAGAGAGAGAGAGAGAGAGAGAGAGCTTTGGATTGGTTTAGATATAGTTATGCAAGAAGGGAAGGGAAGATCTGTGCTGTGATTGGTCGGGATTAGGACCAATAGGAACACAGGAGACGGACTGGAATCTGACAGGAATGATTTTTATAAAGTTTTAGAAATTAATTTTGAAATATATTAACTTTTTTTATTTTACTCTTTTAATACTCTCTATCTATCTATCTATCTATCTATTTATTTATCTATCTATCTCTTATGTATATTATTTAGGTTCATGAAAGGATATATTACCACACACACACACACACACACACACACACACACACACACACACACACACACACACGCAATCATGCACCACAATAAGGTTGCAATAGAGGAAGCAGGCAGATAAACAGCACCAATTTTCCTGTGAGAGAGAGAGAGAGAGAGAGAGAGAGAGAGAGAGAGAGAGAGAGAGAGAGAGAGAGAGAGAGAGAGAGAGAGAGAGAGAGAGAGAGAGAGAATTCACAGGCAGGTCGTAAGAGCAATACAAGAGGTGATAAATATTGATAAATGATGCAATAACAGGAGAAGGTAGAAGAAGAAGAAGAAGATGAAGAAGAAGAAGAAGAAGAAGAAGAAAAAGAAAAGAAGAAGGAAATGTCTGAAGGAAAGAATAAGGAAACAACTTAACCAAGGAGGAAAGAATACAAGAAAAGAAGGAAAGAAAGAAAGAAAGAAAAAGAAACAGAAAAAGATATGTGCAAGAAGAAAATGAAATACAGAACTTTCTCACCTCTCTCTCTCTCTCTCTCTCTCTCTCTCTCTCTCTCTCTCTCTCTCTCTCTCTCTCTCTCCTAATTTTATAAATATTCTATTTTTTTCATATAAATGCTAAAAAGTCATGTTTTCTCCTCCTCCTCTTCCTCTTCCTCTTCCTCTTCCTCCTCCTCCTCCCCCTCCCCCTCCCCCTATATATATATTAGTCATAGAACAAATATTAATAATGACAGTTGTACAGTTTAATTAGGTCTATCAGATGCTACAATGATATTTCCAATATCTCTAATAGCTTTCGAGAAAATGAGGAGGAAAGTCATGTTTTTAAATAAATATTAAGTTTCATTTTACTGCGTAATTATTAGTCATAGAACAAATATTCATAATATCAGTTGTACAGTTTAATTAGGTGTATCAGATGCTGCAATGATATTTCCAATATCTCTAATAGCTTTCGAGAAAATGAGGAGGAAAGTCATGTTTTTAAATAAATATTAAGTTTCATTTTACTGCGTAATTATTAGTCATAGAACAAATATTCATAATATCAGTTGTACAGTTTAATTAGGTCTATCAGATGCTGCAATGATATTTCCAATATCTCTAATAGCTTTCGAGAAAATGAGGAGGAAAGTCATGTTTTTAAATAAATATTAAGTTTCATTTTACTGCGTAATTATTAGTCATAGAACAAATATTCATAATATCAGTTGTACAGTTTAATTAGGTCTATCAGATGCTGCAATGATATTTCCAATATCTCTAATAGCTTTCGAGAAAATGAGGAGGAAAGTCATGTTTTTAAATAAATATTAAGTTTAATTTTACTGCGTAATTATTAGTCATAGAACAAATATTCATAATATCAGTTGTACAGTTTAATTAGGTCTATCAGATGCTGCAATGATATTTCCAATATCTCTAATAGCTTTCGAGAAAATGAGGAGGAAAGTCATGTTTTTAAATAAATATTAAGTTTAATTTTACTGCGTAATTATTAGTCATAGAACAAATATTCATAATATCAGTTGTACAGTTTAATTAGGTCTATCAGATGTTGCAATTATATTTCCAATATCTCTAATAGCTTTCGAGAAAATGACGAGGAAATTCATGTTTATTATATAAAAATACAGTTTTATTTTACTGCGTAATTATTAGTCATAGAACAAATATTCATAATATCAGTTGTACAGTTGAATTAGGTGTATCAGATGCTGCAATGATATTTCCAATATCTCTAATAGCTTTCGAGAAAACGAGGAAGAAAGTAATTTAAAAAAAAGTAAAATTCAGTATTTATTAGTACTAGTGAAAATATTCATAATGACAGTAGTAGATTTTAATTAGGTCTATCAGATGCTGCAATGATATTTCCAATATCTCTAATAGCTTTCGAGAAAATGAGGAGGAAAATCATGTTTTTATATAAATATTAAGTTTCATTTTACTGCGTAATTATTAGTCATAGAACAAATATTAATAATGACAGTTGTACAGTTTAATTAGGTGTATCAGATGCTGCAATGATATTTCCAATATCTCTAATAGCTTTCGAGGAAATGAGGAGAAAAGTTGTTTATATAAAAATATTAAGTTTCATTTTACTGAGTAATTATTAGTCATAGAACAAATATTCATAATGACAGTTGTACAGTTTAATTAGGTGTATCAGATGCTGTAATGATATTTCCAATATCTCTAATAGCTTTCGAGAAAATGAGGAGGAAAGTCATGTTTTTATATAAATATTAAGTTTAATTTTACTGCGTAATTATTAGTCATAGAACAAATATTCATAATATCAGTTGTACAGTTTAATTAGGTCTATCAGATGCTGCAATGATATTTCCAATATCTCTAATAGCTTTCGAGAAAATGAGGAGGAAAGTCATGTTTTTAAATAAATATTAAGTTTAATTTTACTGCGTAATTATTAGTCATAGAACAAATATTCATAATATCAGTTGTACAGTTTAATTAGGTCTATCAGATGCTGCAATGATATTTCCAATATCTCTAATAGCTTTCGAGAAAATGAGGAGGAAAGTCATGTTTTTAAATAAATATTAAGTTTAATTTTACTGCGTAATTATTAGTCA
>JAPQNM010000001.1:2963973-2967011 GCA_029783475.1 Metacarcinus magister | reverse complement strand
TACTGAGTAATTATTAGTCATAGAACAAATATTCATAATGACAGTTGTAGAGTTTAATTAGGTATATCAGATGCTGTAATGATATTTCCAATATCTCTAATAGCTTTCGAGAAAATGAGGAGGAAAGTCATGTTTTTATATAAATATTAAGTTTAATTTTACTGCGTAATTATTAGTCATAGAACAAATATTCATAATATCAGTTGTACAGTTTAATTAGGTCTATCAGATGCTGCAATGATATTTCCAATATCTCTAATAGCTTTCGAGAAAATGAGGAGGAAAGTCTTGTTTTTAAATAAATATTAAGTTTAATTTTACTGCGTAATTATTAGTCATAGAACAAATATTCATAATATCAGTTGTACAGTTTAATTAGGTCTATCAGATGCTGCAATGATATTTCCAATATCTCTAATAGCTTTCGAGAAAATGAGGAGGAAAGTCATGTTTTTATATAAATATTAAGTTTAATTTTACTGCGTAATTATTAGTCATAGAACAAATATTCATAAGTACAGTTGTACAGTTTAATTAGGTCTATCAGATGCTGCAATGATATTTCCAATATCTCTAATAGCTTTCGAGAAAATGAGGAGGAAAGTCATGTTTTTAAATAAATATTAAGTTTAATTTTACTGCGTAATTATTAGTCATAGAACAAATATTCATAATATCAGTTGTACAGTTTAATTAGGTCTATCAGATGCTGCAATGATATTTCCAATATCTCTAATAGCTTTCGAGGAAAATGAGGAGGAAAAGTCATGTTTATATAAAAATATTAAGTTTAATTTTACTGCGTAATTATTAGTCATAGAACAAATATTCATAATATCAGTTGTACAGTTTAATTAGGTCTATCAGATGCTGCAATGATATTTCCAATATCTCTAATAGCTTTCGAGAAAATGAGGAGGAAAGTCATGTTTTTAAATAAATATTAAGTTTAATTTTACTGCGTAATTATTAGTCATAGAACAAATATTCATAATATCAGTTGTACAGTTTAGTTAGGTCTATCAGATGCTGCAATTATATTTCCAATATCTCTAATAGCTTTCAAGAAAATGACGAGGAAATTCATTTTATTATATAAAAATACGGTTTTATTTTACTGCGTAATTATTAGTCATAGAACAAATATTCATAATATCAGTTGTACAGTTGAATTAGGTGTATCAGATGCTGCAATGATATTTCCAATATCTCTAATAGCTTTCGAGAAAACGAGGAAGAAAGTAATTTAACAAAAAGTAAAATTCAGTATTTATTAGTACTAGTGAAAATATTCATAATGACAGTAGTAGATTTTAATTAGGTCTATCAGATGCTGCAATGATATTTCCAATATCTCTAATAGCTTTCGAGAAAATGAGGAGGAAAATCATGTTTTTATATAAATATTAAGTTTCATTTTACTGCGTAATTATTAGTCATAGAACAAATATTAATAATGACAGTTGTACAGTTTAATTAGGTGTATCAGATGCTGCAATGATATTTCCAATATCTCTAATAGCTTTCGAGGAAATGAGGAGAAAAGTTGTTTATATAAAAATATTAAGTTTCATTTTACTGAGTAATTATTAGTCATAGAACAAATATTCATAATGACAGTTGTACAGTTTAATTAGGTGTATCAGATGCTGTAATGATATTTCCAATATCTCTAATAGCTTTCGAGAAAATGAGGAGGAAAGTCATGTTTTTATATAAATATTAAGTTTAATTTTACTGCGTAATTATTAGTCATAGAACAAATATTCATAATATCAGTTGTACAGTTTAATTAGGTCTATCAGATGCTGCAATGATATTTCCAATATCTCTAATAGCTTTCGAGAAAATGAGGAGGAAAGTCATGTTTTTAAATAAATATTAAGTTTAATTTTACTGCGTAATTATTAGTCATAGAACAAATATTCATAATATCAGTTGTACAGTTTAATTAGGTCTATCAGATGCTGCAATGATATTTCCAATATCTCTAATAGCTTTCGAGGAAATGAGGAGAAAAGTTGTTTATATAAAAATATTAAGTTTAATTTTACTGCGTAATTATTAGTCATAGAACAAATATTCATAATATCAGTTGTACAGTTTAATTAGGTCTATCAGATGCTGCAATGATATTTCCAATATCTCTAATAGCTTTCGAGAAAATGAGGAGGAAAGTCATGTTTTTAAATAAATATTAAGTTTAATTTTACTGCGTAATTATTAGTCATAGAACAAATATTCATAATATCAGTTGTACAGTTTAGTTAGGTCTATCAGATGTTGCAATTATATTTCCAATATCTCTAATAGCTTTCAAGAAAATGACGAGGAAATTCATTTTATTATATAAAAATACGGATTTATTTTACTGCGTAATTATTAGTCATAGAACAAATATTCATAATATCAGTTGTACAGTTGAATTAGGTGTATCAGATGCTGCAATGATATTTCCAATATCTCTAATAGCTTTCGAGAAAACGAGGAAGAAAGTAATTTTAAAAAAAGTAAAATTCAGTATTTATAGAGTTTAATTAGGTCCATTAGATGCTGCAATGATATTTCCAATATCTCTAAGAGTACGCTAGAGTAGATAGTGTACTCACAAACAGCCTCGTAAGGGCCAGCAGGTCTGTTGTTGTTTGTTCTTCCTATGTGTTCCCTCCTCCTCCTCCTCCTCCTCCCCCTCCCCCTCCCCCTCCTCCTCCTCCTCCTCCTCCTCCTCCTCCTCCTCAATTTCCTTTTGAAAACCACCTCATCATATATTTTTTTTAAGCAAACATAAAATAATACTTCAAAAATTATACAGAAATAAATAAATATATATAATTAAAAATGAAAATAAATATTACACAGACAAATTTAATAAAAAAAAATTGTATAATGAATGCACGAAAATTAGTTACCTCTCTCTCTCTCTCTCTCTCTCTCTCTCTCTCTCTCTCTCTCTCTCTCTGAAACAAACCCTCATCAGATCCCGGAAGAAAAGAGAGAGAGAGAGAGAGAGAGAGAGAGAGAGAGAGAGAGAGAGAGAG
>JAPQNM010000001.1:2928973-2953973 GCA_029783475.1 Metacarcinus magister | reverse complement strand
GTAGTTTTATATATATCATTAATCGTTGGCGCCAGTAGGCTTATGGAGGCACAGATGGACTTGCCTCGCTTGTTATTTGGCGTAGGGTTTATAATTTTTATATATGTTGAAAACGAGTGAGGCTTATTACTGCTCAGATGCATATTAACGTTGTAAGTCCCGTCTGAGGACAGTATGGCAGTAATTTGGGTAGTGTTTGGCCACTCAGCGGTGATATCAAATATTGAAAAGTGGTCAGCGGATATCAGGGATTCGAACCCGGGACCCTAGGCTCCCATGCCCGAACGCTGACCACTGTGTAATGTCACTCACTCCCTTCTCACCCTGTAGTTGTTATGGTAGCGAGCTACAGACCGAGCGTATAGTAGTACTAAGATGTTAATAGCACTTAGAAGGCACTGAATTTACTGAGGGAGTAACAAAACTGAGGCATCACTCGACAACAAATATATTTAACATCCGAAACAAACACTGTAAATCAACACAAGTCCTACATCCGGTAAGGGAGGGAAGCACTCCTCCTTACTCCTTCCAGGCACGGGGCTAAAGTCAGCCTCTTCTGCCTTAACACTTCACTAATCCACCCCCCTAAGGTAACAACACCCACACTAACACAATACTACTAACACATCCTAACACTAGCAAGCAAAAGGCACAGGGTAAGTTTCCTCTCCGTCATAAATACCCTGTAACACAACACTCATATAAGTATTTACACTTTACATAATTAATAACTAACTTCAATATATACAAGCTAATCGATTCACTGAGAAAAACTAACCCTAACCCTAACACTCGATCCCCCGAACCCTAATTGAACCACAAGAAAAACGCTTGTTTGGTCCTGAAGGGTCAATAAGGTTACGCTCGTTACAACTGCACCACCGCCTAGTAGTAGTAGTAGTAGTTATAATTGCAAGTCTCTCATACACACACACCTGTTTCATTACATACCTGTGGTGGTGGTGGTGGTGGTGGGTGGGGGGGGGAGCTATCATCCAGAGAAGTGGACCTTGGAAATTAGAGAGAGAAAGAGAGAGAGAGAGAGGAGAGAGAAACTGGAATGAAGGTGTAGTAGAAAGTGTGTGTGTGTGTGTGTGTGTGTGTGTGTGTGTGTGTGTGTGTGTGTACAGTAAAAGAACAAAGTTAACAAGGTATACATACACAAACACACACTGCAAAACATCAATACCTGAAAAAATAAAATAACAACATTAATACTAAAAAAAAAAACCTGAAAAAGAATAAAAAAACACAAATAAAATCATAATAAAAATAAATAAAATCATTTTAAATACAAAACACACATAGAAATACATTGAAATAAAATGCAATACAATAATAATAATAATAATAATAATAATAATAATTGAATAATAAAACGCATCACCTGAAACACAAAAACACAACACAAGGAATAATAATGTACAAAAATGTATATATATAATGTATACATATATATAATGTATAGATTTAACACTCAACATAACGGCGTATCCCACGGAGCCTCTTTTCCCTCCTCCTCTGATGGCCGCAGAGGAGGAGGAGGAAGAGGTTGGTGTCTAGTAGGTGGAGGAGGAGGGTGGAGGGGGTGAGGGGGGGCCACACCAAGATACTAGTCCGGGTGTGTATTCATCCAGGTAAAGGAAGTCACCTGACCTCACCTTTTAGTGATTCTTTACCTAGACTTTACTACCATCATTCCCCCAGGTGGCCCCCCCGCCCCCCCCACCCACCCCTTGATGCCCTGGTCAAGGTTGGAGAGAAGAGAAGAGAAGAGAGAGAGAGGGAGTTCTTGTTATCTCTATTATTCCTTCTTCAGTTTTCTTCTATCTCTCCTTTCCTAATGATATCTGCAAAGAGGAAGAAAAATTAGTTAAGAATATTGTTTGTAGTGATTTTGTGTTTAGTTATATTTATTTATTTATTTATTTATTTACTAAGGAAGGAAGGAAGGGAGGGAGGTAGAGAATGATGAGGAAAGGAGAGGAAAGGAAGAAATTTGTGTAATCACAATTTACAACAACGTTACAACACTTTAATCTCAGCGGCAGTGAAATTAGTCTTAGAAAGTCCCAGGCGATCACAGTAACTTAGTGTGACTCAGGAAGTGGCTGCGATTATGTTCAAATTTTCAAAACATTCGCAGGTCACCTTTGTGATTGTCAAATCACTTGACTAGTTGCAGCGTGAAGGCAGTGTGAGCGCAGCACCGTCGCCGCGCTCTGCGATGTGGCACCAAAGGATTGCATCTGAGCATTGCACAGTCAAGCGACTCCCACACCAAGCTCTCCCCTATATAACCCTTCCCCCTCGCTGCGTCTCAACACAGTCTCCACTCAACGGGGCAGCGACGGATCTCCCCTATATAACCCTTCCCCCTCGCTGCGTCTCAACACAGTCTCCACTCAACGGGGCAGCGACGGATCTCCCCTATATAACCCTTCCCCCTCGCTGCATCTCAACACAGTCTCCACTCAACGGGGCAGCGACGGATCTCCCCTATATAACCCTTCCCCCTCGCTGCATCTCAACACAGTCTCCACTCAACGGGGCAGCGACGGATCTCCCCTATATAACCCTTCCCCCTCGCTGCATCTCAACACAGTCTCCACTCAACGGGGCAGCGACGGATCTCCCCTATATAACCCTTCCCCCTCGCTGCGTCTCAACACAGTCTCCACTGGACAGTGACAGCACAATGCTCACCCAGCGACCACCAACCAACCTCCACCAGCACCACCATGAAGGACACCTCTGCCTACCTCATGAAGAAGGGGAACAAGAAGGTTGACCCACTCCTCAATATATAGCTGTGGCCTCAGAACTGCGATGACCGCAAACAACCACAACTAAAGCGAGTGAAGGACGAGCAGGTGTCGTAATGGATCACCACATCTGCTGAGTCATTGTGAGTCGAGGTTATTGGGTGGAGACTTCAACATTCTCGGCATCACAGAATATGGTTTGAGGTGATTTTGTGTTTAGTTATATTTATTTATTTATTTATTTATTTATTTATTTATTTATTTATTAAGGAAGGAAGGAAGGAAGGAAGGAAGGAAGGAAGGGAGGAAGGAAGGAAGGAAGGAAGGAAGGAAGGAAGGAAGGAAGGAAGGAAGGAAGGAAGGAAGGGAGGTAGAGAATGATGAGGAAAGGAGAGGAAAGGGATAAAACAATTAGGGAAGAGAGGAAAGAAGAGAAAAGAAGGAAATTAAAGTAAGGAGGAGAGGTATAGAAGGTAAAGAAGAATAGAGAAGAGAATAAAACAATATATAAAGAGAGGAATAGAGAAAACAAGTTAAAAAATATATGAAATGAAGGAGAAAGCAAAGAAGAGAATAAAGAGAGAAGGAGAAGGAGGATAAGAGATGCAAGATAAGTTAGGGAACAAAAAAATGAGAGGAACCAAAAGAAAAATGAGGAAAGGAGAGAATGTAAAGGAGGGAAAAAAAAAGGGAGGAGAGAAGGAGTGGAGGGAAGGAGGGAAGGAGAGGAGGGAAGGAGGGAAGGAGGGTAATGCAGCCCTGTTATGAGAATCTTAGAAAAATTCATGACAATAAGAGGGAGGGAGGGAGAGAGTGGGGGAGAGGGAGAGAGGGAGAGAGGGAGGCAGGGCAAGGAAGGAAGAAAGAAATGAGAAGGGAAATGAGAAAACCACCCGTAGAGAGAGAGAGAGAGAGAGAGAGAGAGAGAGAGAGAGAGAGAGAGAGAGAGAGAGAGAGAGAGAGAGAGAGAGAGAGAGAGAGAGAGAGAGAATACAGAAGAATAATTTTAATAACAATAATCTGAAAATCATCTTGAAAATAACGACACAAGGTTAATTTCTTTCTATCTATCTCTCTATCAGGTGGTGGTGTAGTGGTCAGCGTTCGGGCATGGGAGCCTAGGGTCCCGGGTTCGAATCCCAGATATCCGCTGACCACTTTTCAATATTTGATATCACCGCTGAGTGGCCAAAGACTACCCAAATTGCTGCCATACTGTCCTCAGACGGGACTTACAACGTTAATATGCATCTGAGGCTGTAGCAGCAATAAGCCTCACACGTTCTCATCATATTCAAGAGAGAACTTAATCATTCGAGGCGTCACTATAATAATTTTAAAACCTACACCAAATAACAGGCGAGACAAGTCCATCTGTGCCTCTATATGCCTACTGGTGCCAACGGTTAATGATATATATATCTATCTCTCTATTTTTTATCTCTTCCTTCTATCTGTTTTTCATCTACCTGGCCCCGGCGTCCCTCCTTACCTGCAAAGGCTGGCAGAGTCGCTAATTAATGGGGCCAGGGAAACTCTGAAGGAAATTACCTGAGCTAGATTCCAGGAACGAGGTGAGAGGAGAGGAGAGGAGAGGAGAGAGAGAGAGAGAGAGAGAGAGAGAGAGAGAGAGAGAGAGAGAGAGAGAGAGAGAGAGAGAGAGAGAGAGAGAGAGAGAGAGAGAGAGAGAGAATTTTACACCTTATTATCAGGGAGGAGGAGAAGGAAGAAGAAAAAACAAGGAGAAATGCATAATAATAATAATAATAATAATAATAATAATAATAATAATAATAATAATAATAATAATAATAGTATTAATAAAAATAAGGACATATTGGCTAAGTCCCCGAGGAAACTGAAAGAAAACGGGGAACCAAAATTGGGTATTGTAAACTAAAACTTTGGAGAGAAGGAGGGAAGGGCGGGAGGGAAAGAAGGGAGAGAGGGAGGGAGAGAAGAGAGGGGAGGAGAGAGGTTAGGTATGGAAGAGGGGAAGTAAAGAAGGGAAGATAAAGAAGGAATTAAGACAAAGGATAGAGAAAGAGAACAAATATAGAAATAAAAAGATAAATTCAATATTGACAAAGATATTTAAGAGACAGAAAGAAAAAGAAAGAGAGAGAGATAAAAAAGATAATATATACAAAGAGGAAAATTTTTTAATAAAGTGTAAAATGCAAAATAGAAATATAAAGGAAGGAAGGAAAAGCAGCAGCAGCAGCAGGAAGAGGAGGAGGAGGAGGAGGAGGAGGAGGAGGAGGAGGAGGAGGAGGAGGAGGAGGAGGAGGAGGAGGTTAAATGAGTGAAATGTGAGGAAAGTTGGCCACCTCCACGTTATTTTCTTTCCCTCTTTCCTCCAGTTTGAGGTCACAGGAGGAGGAGGAAAATGAGGAGGAGGAGGAGGAGGAGGAAGAGGAAGAGGAAGAGGAAGAGGAGGAGGAGGAGGAGGAGGAAAAATTAATGTGAAGAGGAGGAAGAGGAAAGTAAGAAAAAGAAAATCATGATCATAATGACGAGAGAGAGAGAGAGAGAGAGAGAGAGAGAGAGAGAGAGAGAGAGAGAGAGAGAGAGAGAGAGAGAGAGAGAGAGAGAGAGAGAGAGAGGTAAGCCTACTCATTATTTTATCAGCCTATTAATAAGTCTGAAAAGACTAAAAGAAGAAGAAGAAGAAGAAGAAGAAGAAGAAGAAGAAGAAGAAGAAGAAGAAGAAGAAGCAGAAGAAGAAATAGAAGAAATATAAGGAATAGAAGGAATGGAAAGAATATAAGGAATGGAAGGAATAGAAGGAATAGAATAGAAGGAATGGAAAGAATATAAGGAATGGAAGGAATAGAAGGAATAGAAGAAATATAAGGAATAGAAGGAATGGAAGAAATAGAAGGAATAGAAGAAATATAAGGAATAGAAGGAATAGAAGGAATGGAAGGAATAGAAGGAATAGAAGAAATAGAAGGAATAGAAGGAATAGAAGGAATAGAAGGAATAGAAGGAATATAAGGAATAGAAGGAATAGAAGAAATAGAAGGAATATAAGGAATAGAAGGAATAGAAGGAATGGAAGGAATAGAAGGAATAGAAGAAATAGAAGGAATATAAGGAATAGAAGGAATAGAAGGAATATAAGGAATAGAAGAAATAGAAGGAATATAAGGAATAGAAGGAATAGAAGAAATAGAAGGAATATAAGGAATAGAAGAAATAGAAGGAATATAAGGAATAGAAGGAATAGAAGGAATAGAAGAAATATAAGGAATAGAAGGAATAGAAGGAATAGAAGGAATAGAAGAAATATAAGGAATATAAGGAATGGAAGAAATAGATTACAAAAAACATTCAATTCAAAACACAAAGTAATAATAATGATAATAACAATAATAATAATCACAATAATAATGCCAATAAGAATAATATAGTTCACGTATATAATAAATTCCTTCATTATCTCACTATATCATTAACAAACACCTTTATCTTATACTCACCATCATCATTAAACGCGTCCAGTTCCTCCTTGAAAGTGAATCTTCTCATCATTTATTATACACTATTATAAGTAGACATAATCGGACCACGTGGTACTGTTTGGAGTGCCACACCCTCCCCCTGTCACGTCCTTGGATCCACTGACGCGACGCCGCCCCTTTCGTATCACCGTTGGGTCGTTGGTTCTCTTTTAGGATAAGAATTCAATTTTATTTTTGAAAGATTGTTAAGTTTGGTTTGATTACTATAGGTTATTATCTTTTTTTTTATTGTTTCACTCTCTTTGTAATGTCATCTAATCGTCTAGCTCACTATTTCTGCTGATTTGGTATTATTTATTTGGTTTATTTTTTGAAAGACGATAAAGTTTGGTTTAATTATTATTTGTTATTCTTTTTTTTCTCTCTCTTTCTCATTTTATCTAATTCTCTTTCTCTTTCTTTCTCCCTTTTTATTCATTATTATTCCCGTTCTTATCTCATTCTTTCCCTTATCTAATTGTCTTCTAATCGCTATTTCTTCTTATTCCCGCGTTTATTCACTTCTCTCTTCCATTCTCAGTTTCTTCTTTATTTCATTTCCATCTTGTATTAACGTTATTTGTTTCTTCTCTTATTCTATTCTTTGTTATTGCACTTTCCTCTTCCTTTCGTTCAATTCTTTCATTTTCCTTCCATTCGTTACAGTTTGGAGTCTTAAATGTTGTTTTTCTCTCCTTCACTTCCATATTATTACATTTTTTCTCTCTTCCCTTCTTTATCAACTTTATTATCGTCTTTTTTCTCTTATCCCATCTTTATTATGCATTTTTCATTATTATGTCGTTATTCCTGATGCATATGTTTCAATCTCATTTTCTTATTTTCTTTCTCTTTTGTTTTTTATCACAATTTCCCTTCTTCCTTCCTTTATCAAGATTTTCACTTATTCCCGTCCTTCTTCTCAGTATTGGAATCATAAATTATCGTTTTTCTTTACTTTCATCCAATATTTCGCCTTTTTTCCCCTTCCTTAACCTCGATTATTATATATTCTCTCTCTTCCCTCGTTTATTCCCCTTATCACCTATTCCCTGTGTTCTCTAAGCTACCATATTTCCTAACTTTATTATTATCCTATTTTATGTATCCTTTCTTAGCTAGATTATCATAGTTTCTCCTTAGTCCTTCATTTATCAAGGTATTTTCCCCTATTACTTATATTCTTCTATACAAACAATAAACACACAATTTATTCGTTATCTACTACCATTATTATTGCAGTTTTCTCCTTATTCCCCCATTTATCAGGGTATTATGGCTTATCAGGGTATTATGGCTTATCTCCCATTATACAAATCGATAATAATGAAGAAATATATACTTAATTTGTCTTTTATCTATTATCCCTATTATTGCAGTTTCTCCTTATTCCTCCCTATTTTGTCTTATATTCCCCCATTTATCATTATATTATGTCTCATTACCATCATTACATTGTATATCCAATTCATCTTTTATCTATTAATCACTATTATTGCATTTTGTTCTTATTCCTCCATTCATCATTGTATTGTGTATTATCTTCCTCCACTTATCATTGCATTGTCTTATATTCTTTAATCTATCATTGTATTGAGTCTCATTATCATTATCTTTTTCCTACTATTACTATTATTGCAGTTTTTTCTTATTCCTCCCTTTATCTTATCATTGCGTTTCATTCCCTTTGTTTTGTTTCAGGTTATGGTTCTGTGGCGCCCCAGACTGCCCTTGGCCGTGTGGTCACCATCATCTATGCACTGCTTGGTATTCCTCTCATGCTGCTCTACCTGTCCTCTGTGGGTGAGTGTTGACCTGGGTGTGTTGACCTGGGGGTGTTGACCTGGCTTTGGTTAGGTTAGGTTGGGTGTGTTGACCTGGGTGAGTGTTGACCTGGTGAGTGTTGAGTGTGTGTTAATCAAGTTACCTATAGGTGTTAATTAAGTTACATTTTTGTTTTACTTTTTTTATTTAAACATGATCTTTACATATTATATATTGTGATAATTAATTATAGGTTAGGTTAGGTAAAGATCACCTCTGTCCTGAGGCATCTATCTTAAAGTTAATAAACCTTAAATGTATATAACTATTGTATGTGTCTATGGCACTGTCACTGTCACTGTTCTGGCACTACCACCGGAATATGAGCAGGGAAAGGCACGGTACTGTCACTGTTCTGGCATCACTTTCACCTCTACTACACTGTCACTGTCACTGTCAGGGTGGGTGTGTTGGAAGCCAGGAATATAATAGAATAGAATATATTTATTGGCTCAGACTTTATAAAAAAAAAGTATGGATCGGCAGACTTGACCTGGTGTGTGGTGGTACTCACGACTTCAAGGAGGAGGTGAGACACTGCTGCTCTCGTAATGCACTCACTCCTCCAAGGGTGTGTAAGGGCGGCAAGGGGTGGAGTGTGGTGCATCTTGGCCTTGTACACCACTGTTACACCACCGACACTCCTTCAGTGGTGGAAGGTGGACAGGTGTATGTGTGGAGAGGTATCCAGTGTTCGCCCACATGCCTTTCCGCCACACCACGGGCACGGACTCATGTCTCGCCTCCATCACTGGAGTTAACGGCGAGAAAAATGAGACAAAGAAGCAATGCATACAAAGTCACCGTCACTGCAGTCACTGTACAATCCCGTCTTGATGTAGGAGTCCTTGGTGTGGGCCAGTGTGATGCTGCTGGCTTGAGCCTTGATGCTGGCAGGCTACGCGTCGGCTGGTGTGTACTCATAAAACTTAACTGCACCACGCCAAGGAGATAACTAGAGGCCTGCTGTATATCCTTGAACAGAGCTGATGTCTGTATTGAGGTCAAACAGTACACAAAAGGGGGTTGGGGGTTGCCGTAACAGGACAACGTATCCGCGGATTTGATTTGAACTGGCGGCGAGTCGGCGACACATGTCTGCCAGGCGTAAGGTACATGGAATGGAACATGAACATATATGCCTGGATTCACATATTCACAGTGGTGGTGATGGTGATGGTGGTGGTGGTGGTGGTGATGATGGTGGTGGTGGTGATGGTGGTGTTGGTGGTGGTGGTGGTGCCCTTGGTTAGGTTGTGGCATGAATCACGTTCGCCTTCCTCCCCTAGTGTAGCTGTGGGAGAGGGTGAAGGCGTTTTCGTGAGCGAAAATACCAACCTAGCTTGACTTATTTTGCTTCGGCTTGACAAATAAACATTTTCGCGAGAGCCGGAGAGGCAACTAAGCAGCCGTAGGTTAACTTTTAACCAAAAAATAAGTCAACCCAACTGCGCGGGAACTTTGCCCGCGCTTGGCTGCCGCTGCTGATTTAAAGATGGCGTACACGTCGAGAAATAACGTCTCATCAGATGGAATCCACCCAAACCGAAATATTATTGAAGATTAAGGTCTTAAATGAGTTGAAATAAGTGTTTGAGGTTGTAGAGGAGACATACATCATATGAATATAGCCGAGATAGCATTATTTAAGAAGAATAAAGAGTTGAGAGCAGGCCACACCGGGCTGTTTTCGGGATGGCATCAATCCACACCAACCCGAAGGAAACTCAGTCAAATCTAGATTGATAACAAATTTTCGGCCAAAACGCGCCTATAAGACGATGGGTTTGAATGAGTTACCTGGGTTATAAATTAGTTACCTGTGTGTAATCTGGGTGTTCATTGCGTTACCTGTGTTTGATAGTTACCTTTGTTACCTGAGTGGTGATTATGTGTTACCTAGGTGTTAATTTGGGTGTTAATTGAGTTGATTTAGTTAATTATGTGTTAATGCGTGTTTCCTGGGTGTTACTTGTGTTACCTGTACGCGCGCGCGCGCGTGTGTGTGTGTGTGTGTGTGTGTGTGTGTGTGTGTGTGTGTGTGTGTGTGTGTGTGTGTTGCGTGTGTGTTATAAATAGTTATTCTTGTGTTGCTGCCTCTTGTATGTTTCTACGAAGGTTTATTTGCATTTTTATCAAAAAACTGGTCGATTTGTGTTCCATTTTAGGTGGAAACAAACTTTTTTTCCTTCATTTATCAAACTTTTCACCATTTCTTTTCTTTTTCCTGAAGGTATCAAGCATAAATTATCGCTTTTTCCCCTCTTCCTTCTTTCGTTCTCTTTTTTCTTATTTTCGTTTTCATGCAATATTCTGACGCTGGTTATTTCATTTCCTTCACACATCTTTGAAAATAAAAAACGAAATATATATATATATAAAAATTGTTGATTAATATTTCTGTTTGACGCTGCAAAGTTCAAATATTTGTTCGTTTAAAAGCTCATTTAATTTTTTTAAGAGTAAAGTGTGCATGAAATGTTTGTTAAGGTTTATATCCGCTGTGTTGGTCTTCGTATCTTCATCCTTATAGTCTTCGTGAGGTATAATAATATGTTTTTATATATTACAAGGTCATTAAGTTGAAAGAAATTATTATCTTGATTCATTACGATTCATTATTATCAATTATCTCTTTCTCCCTCTATTTATCTAACTTATTCACCTTGTTATCGCATCGTGTCCTCTCTTCCTCCATCTTAGAGTCAAATAAAGTGGAATTAAATAGACTTTGTGACGAAAAAATAAAAAGCTTATATAATGTTTGTCTCGTCTTGATGTAAACAAATCGCCGCCATCTTGTATGACGCCATCACAGCCTGTCATCATCTCGCCTCACTTATCAATGTCATTCTAGCCTCGTGGCGTTATACTTCCCTCAATTTCAAGGAGATTTAACCAACACTACTCTCTCTCTCTCTCTCTCTCTCTCTCTCTCTCTCTCTCTCTCTCTCTCTCTCTCTCTCTCTCTCTCTCTCTCTCTCTCTCTCTCTCTCTCTCTCTCAATACGTGTCTTTTTAATCTCGCATTTTACTTCCCCTTTTATTGCTCTCTCTCTCCCTCTTTCATCTTCTTTTCCACTCAGTATTCGTGTCAAACCTTCCTTAAGTCTCTCACTTTCAACGCTAATTTTTTATTCTTATGAAGTCTCCCTTTTTTTTTATGTAACTGAGCGACTCTGTTTTCTCGCACTCAAAAAAAAAAGATTAGAAAAAAAAGAAAGTCGAATAAATCTTCTTCGTTTTCTGTGGCTGCTGTTTTTCTTTTCTTGGGATTTTTTTTTTACCGTTTTTTATATAATTCTTTGGTGGGGTTTTTTTCGCGCCAAAAGGCCAAGTAATCTTCCATAGATCACGATAAGAGTATAAGTACTGACACAATCCACGTCACAGGGAATCGAATCCTGTTAAAACTTTCCTCTGGTAATGTCCTTCCCTCAGACCCATCTATAAATGTCTCAAAGGCAAAAAATATTACATTCAAACACCACCACCTTTTCTGATCTTCCCACAGGCAGCCCGTCACTTAGGATCCAAACCCTTTATAAATCTACGCAATCCACGTCTCAGCAATGCTCCTTTGTCATCTCCGCGGCCTTTTAATGGAATTTATTGGTCTCGAGTCTACTTCTTCGCCGCCTCGCGACTGAAATGTGATCCCGTAAAGACGGCCGTCAGTTATCAGAGGAGGAGGTGAAGGCACTGTGTCACTTATGAGAGAAAGAAAGAGGGAGAGAGAGAGAGAGAGAGAGAGAGAGAGAGAGAGAGAGAGAGAGAGAGAGAGAGAGAGAGAGAGAGAGTAAAAAATATATTATCTCTCTCTCTTTCTCTCTCCATTTAGCTGAAGCACACGCGGCCCTTCACCCTTTCACCCAAACGAGACAGTCTCTCTGAGCTGACGTTTTCTGTGGTTCCCTTTGGCACGGCAGGACGCAGCGTGAATGGCGACCTTGTTTACATTGCTCTCCCTCTATTTGTTTACGGCGGTGGTACAGATAACACACACACACACACAGAGAGAGAGAGAGAGAGAGAGAGAGAGAGAGAGAGAGAGAGAGAGAGAGAGAGAGAGAGAGAGAGAGAGAGAGAGAGAAGAGAGAAGAGAGAGAGAGAGAGAGAGAGAGAGGTGGATGAAAGGCAAAACAAAAGACTAACGAATAGGAGGAGGTGGAGGTAATTAAACCTTTCCCGCCATTCTTCTCACCTTCACCTTCTTCCCTCCAGGTGACCTTCTCTCCCGCGCCCTCAAGTGGGTGTGGTGGAGACTGTGCAGGTGCCGCCGCCGCCGTCGCCGCCGCCCACCGACCTCACGCCCAGCCACCCACACCCCAACGCCCTACACCAACGTGGACACACCCAGCAAGGTGAGGGGGAGGAGGTATCAAAGGATGGATGGATGGAGACAGACAGACAGACATAGAGGAGTGTGATTGGTTGTTATGTTGAAGTGGTGGTGAGTGGTGGTGGTGAGTGGTGGTGGTGGTGTTGTGTTAATAGTTGTGTTGTGTTGCAGAGGAAGTGGGGCAGTGATGGCAGCGGTGGTGACAGTGATGGTGATGGTGATGGTGGTGAGGGCGGTGCCGTGCCGGTAACACTGTGTCTGCTGTTGATGGTGACGTACATCTGTGGCGGCGCGGCAGTGTTTGCACACGCCCACCGATGGTCCTTCCTGCACGCTGTCTACTTCTGCTTCTCCTCACTCACCACCATTGGCTTCGGGGACCTCGCGCCCGCCGTCACCCCCGCCGGGGCCACGGGTGTGCAGGTTGCGCTGCTGGGCGCCGCCCTCTACCTGCTGGTGGGCATGGCGCTGATCGCGACCTGCTTCAATCTGATGCAGGAACAGATGACCAGCCGCGGCTACGGCATGGGCCGCCGCATGGCCTCCCTCATGACGCCCACGGCCCAGGGCAACGGCGGCGGCGGCGGCCACCGCTTCCACCTGGACGACACCTGACACGTGGAGACCATGGCGCTCTTCAACTACGGCGGCGGCGGCGGCCCGAGGGGCGCCAGCGGCAAGGCGCCGCCGCCCTGCCTGGCCGGCGGCTGTGGCGGCGGCGGCGGCGGCGGCATCCTTGCCAACCACACGAGCCACGCCCGCCACAACCACACCCTCGCTAACACCATCTACAAGGTGACGCCCACGCCTGACGAGGACAAGTTCCTGACGCCCAACAGCGGTGTGCCGCCCTCGGCCACCAGCCCACTCACCTCCCCCGCCAGCCCCGCCAAAGACAAAGTGGAGTCAGCCTACGGCACCCTCAGGAAGGAGGCGCCCACACTCAAACCAGTGCCGCCGCCCACGCTGCCGCCCGCCGCCAACACGCCCACACACAACACGCCCATGCTGTCCACCCGCGCCAAGAAGACCGTCACCATCTGTGACTCCGCTGACGGTGGCCGCGCCGCCAGCCCACTCAGCCCGGGCAGGATCTGACCCGCATGCTAGCCCGCCCACACACACCCACACCCACCCACGGACACGCCGCGTCCACGCCTATACTGAGGCGGAGAGCGTGGCTAGGGCTCCGGGCAACAACCCAACGCACGTCAACACCCACCGCCCCTCAGTGTGTGTGTATGTGTGTGTGGACGGGCAGGCCTGCAGAGGCAGGTGTGTGCACTGTGGGGCGGGGCGGTGTTGTACACCGTTGTGAACGTTCATCGAGGAATCAATGAATTCCAAAAGATCCATGACTGAATGATGAACTGATGCCAGACACATTGTGGAGCCGACGGGTGGGTGTGGGTGTAAGGGTGGGTGTGTGAGGGTGTGCAGCCCTGGGTGTGGGTGTGTGGGTGTGGGTGTGGGTGTGTGAGGGGCGAGGCTCCCTCACTTGTGTCCTGTCGTGTCCTTTGTGTCGCTGTGTGTCCCGCTGTCCCTCCTGTTCTTTGATACACTCTCGGTGGCAGCGAGTCGATGCTTCGTCACCTTCTGAACCACGAATCACGGATCTTGAGACAGTGAGACAGGCCGCGGTGTGTCAACCCAACACAAGACCACTCACTCACTCACTCACTCAGTCAGTCAGTCAGTCAGTGTCAAGACGAACTGTTAATATTCTTCCCACCAGTTCATGCGAGTGAGTGAGCGTCATGAGCTGCCCGAGACGCGTTCGAACCCCTAAACCAGTGATCGTGAAGCAGGAAACATTATATGGTGGAAGGATGAACGATAACTACTAACACTGATCGAGGAATTGATCTGAACGCTGCATAATAGTGAACCAGTGAAGCAAAAGCGAACGAAACGGTGAACTGAGACCGAAAAAACATTAAAAAAGTGAGTTTGTATAAAGAAAACTATAGAAAATGTATCAATTACCTGTAATTAACAAAAGACATAAATAATCACACAGGTAAAAGAAAAAAACAATAGACTAACGAATGCAAAGAAAAGCAAAACTATATATATATAAAAAACTATGAAACTAAGAATGAAGGAAGGAAAGGAAATCGTTATGAATGAATGGATAAGAAGAGGTGATGAATGTGTATATACTAGAGGAAGGACTAAAAGAAAGGGAAGAAAGCAACACTGAATAAAGATTGTGAATGAAGGCCATGAAAGAAGAATGAATGAATGAATGAATGGATGGAAGGGAGACTTAAGGAATGTTGTATAGAAAATGGGAAATGGAAAGAAAAAAATATTTGACTAGACTTGAAACCACGAAGAAAAAAACAAATAAATAACAAAAAATGATTAAATAAAGCCGCCAAACAATATTTCTGACATCGAAAATAAAAATAAATTAATAAATAAATATATAAACAGCCTAAAATCAAGTGAATTACCAACCAAAATTAATGTAACAAAGCATAATAATAATAATAATAATAATAATAATAATAATAATAACAATAATAACAATAATAACTTTGTCTACCTTTTGACAGTAAAATCTTAAATGAACTCTAATAACCAAAAAACACAAGATGAAATACTAGGCCAGGTAACAGTAGGCCTAACAGGGGACCAGCAAGTAGTAGGTAGGAGGGAGGGAGGGAGGGAGGGAAGTAGGAAAAGGGAGGGAAAGGGAGGGAGAAAGGAAGAGAGTTTTAAGAATTGAAAAGACGAGTTGTGATTGGCTGAACGAGACGGTGACAATCGCTTTCTCCTGTATGAGAGAGAGAGAGAGAGAGAGAGAGAGAGAGAGAGAGAGAGAGAGAGAGAGAGAGAGAGAGAGGATACTATATAAAAAAATATAAGAATTAGTTTTGTCACCCTTTTATCTCCCTCTCCCTCTCCCTCTCTCTCTCTCTCCCTCCCTCTCGTAGCGTGGTACCGGTGTGGTGTCGTTCACTGTTTGGTGTTTATTGCATACCTTCTGTACTCCTCTTTCTGTACTGGCATTGCAACAGTAGTCCAAATAAACCATTGACTTCGTTGACGTGTCTTAATACTACTAATACTTTTTTATTTGACTTATTTATTTATTTTTTTATTTGTGTGTGTGTGTGTGTGTGAACTATTTCCCTTATATTACTTTCAACTAACAGATATATAATGAAAATGTACTTACTATATTTTTAAGTACGTGAAAAAAACATTGAATTGAACACACTTAACAAGAATAATTAACAGGAGATTGTAAGTATATGTGTAAGTATGTATTGTAAGTAGGTGTGCGTGGTGGAAAGACTGTAGTTGTAGCAAGGGAAACCCACACTCAGTCTTCCTTGGTAAGTATTGTCACGGCACCTTCCTTTTTCACTCACTAAGGCAGGGTGTCGCAAAACGCTACCTCTCCTTACCTGAGGAACGCCCGCCTGGGATCCATGTAGCGGGGGTTGGCGGGACGGGAAAGGATTTAATCACACACAGACAACACTTGTATATTTACAAACACGTTAAAGGGTACAACACAACAGTACAGCGTCAGGGCACAGAGCTCCCCACAAAGGTTTACCCAGAACACACAGCCTCTACAAGTCCACACACAGCAGCCTCCACACAGCCATGCACTCCCTCCACCAGCAAGTCTAAAATATTTACTTGCTAAATGCGTCGCAGCAACAGTATTAATAAGTCTGAAGGCAGGTGGTGGTGGTCTTGGCCAGGGGGGGTGGTAATCTACACCTGTAATGCTAGTAATTGAGAGAGAGAGAGAGAGAGATACTATTTCTAACCCTTAATTAATATCACAATGGTTAGGACAAAAAAAAAATTACAATATTATTTGTTTTTACTTTATTACAAAACTCTACATGATACACTGTAGGGAATGGAAAGGAGGAGGAGGAAGAGGAGGAATAAACATTGGAATAAGGGAAACAAGGACAAATAATGAAGAATGAGGGAATAATGAATGAATAAAATAAAATAAAAAAGCAGAATGAGACAAGAGAAAGGAGTGGATGAGTAAATGAGAACTAAGATAATTTTAAAAGAAAGGAAGCAATAAGGAATAATAATAATAATAATAATACAAAATAAACAGTGGAATGTCTAAGTGGAAGAGTGGAGAGACATTCTTCTTCCTAACTCCTCCTCCACTTAATAATACAAACTTAAACAAAAACAAAAAAATAAAATAAAATAATAATAAATTTAAATAATACTTTCTTTTCAAAATGTTGGACTGACTGTCAGGAATGGAGATGTTTTTTTGTTTTGTTTTTTTAATGACACTTTACATTGAGTCAGAAATAGTAGTAATGATAGTAATAGTAGTAGTAGTAGTAGTAGAATAGTCAAATGTTCTCTAGCACACTTAAACACTACAATATCAACACCACCACCACAACCTGACAGCCTTTGTATTACTTAACACTACAGAGGTGGGGGGGTAAGGGTGAGGGGTGGCTAGAGAGGGTATGTGGGTATGTGGGTATGTTCTGGTACAAAACACGTATTACTATTATAATTGTAAGTCATCGCCACGACAGAATGGTTTGTGCCTAGAAATTGTTGTTAAATAGTCCTAATTGTTATATGTTGTTATGAAATGTTTTGTCTCATACACACACACAGACAGACAGACAGACGGACACTCGGACATTTGTATTTCGTTCTCTTTATTTCTTTCTCAAGTTGTTCTTTCTTATTTGTTCTCATTGTTTGTATTTTCTTATGTTTATTTAGTTTGTACTTTTTCTTCTTTCTCTTCATATTATTTCACACCTTTTTTCCTTTCTACTTTTTAAATTACTCTAGATTTTCACAATTTTCAGTCTTTTTTCCTTATAAATATTTTGCATTTACTTTTTTCTTTCTCTATTTTCTTTGACTCATTTATCCTGAAGTGTTTACAAATTCCAATTAGAATACAAACACAACCATTCCTTTCTACATTACCTTCAACTTTATTCATTCTAAACTAGTAATTAACATTCTTTGACACACCTTTTCAATTATCTATCCAATTACTGTCTATTCATACATTCAATTCCTTTCTATATATCTACTCTGCTTTCTTCTTACGCCTTCCCCTTCCGTCCTGTGCTCCCGCCGCTCTCTTCCCAGACTTGATGTACATACTCCTTGGCCTTCCCTTCTTCCTCTCCGCCCTCTCCTTCTCCTCCAGCTCTTGGTTCTCCCTCTCAATGAGTGTGATGAGTGTGTTGCAGCGTCTCTGTAACTCCAGTGCCGTCCGACTCTTGATAAACCAGTCAAAGCGGAATTGTGGAGCCGATCTGAGGGTGATAGGGTGTGTTTGAGAGGGTCTAAACACACACACACATACACACACACACACACACACCATACAAACACCAACTCACCTGACAGCCGCCCTCAGTTCCTCGTATACATTTTCCTTGTCGAAGCCGAGTTTGTGTAACATGCAGACCAGGAAGCGGTCCTCCTCCTCTGTGTAGTTCTTGCCCTTGTTGGTGCCGTAGGAGATGCGCAGCTGGTGGAAGGGAGCTCGGTACCGTGCCATCTGGGAGTGAGGGAGTGAGTAAGTGTGAGTGAGTAAGTGTTGGTGAGGGAAAAGTATAGATGAAAATTATTATTCTTGTTTACGTTTACGTTCTCTCTTGAATATATTGAGAACGAGAGGCTTATTGCTGCTACAGCCTCAAATGCATAAAATATAACATTGTAAGTCCCATCTGAGGACAGTATGGCAGCAATTTGGGTAGTCTTTGGCCACTCAGCGGTAATACCAAAGAATGAAAAGTGGCCAGCGGATAAGTTTGCATGTCCGAACGCTGACCACTGTACTACCGCCTCCCCAAACCCTAGCACCCCAACACACCACAACCAGCCTTCACCTTAGCATCCAGGGCCTTCTTGATGGACGCCCTTCGCTGTATCTTAGCCTCTCCTCGCTCAATCTGTGCCAGGATGCGATCACAGTCCTGCAGCTCTGAACAACGCTCCCAAAACACTGCTGAGTACTCCATCACCTCCTCTGGGGTCTTGCCTTCCACCTCCTGTCAAGGGGATAAAGTGGAAGGTTAAAAGGATGTGTTAAGTGGATTATTTGTAGAGGAAAGTAAGTGTGTTTGTGTGTTTAATGAAAAGTGATGCAGATTAAGTGTTTTTTGGTAAGCGCTTCTGTTCTGTCTCTGTAAAGTGGATTTTTTATAAGTGGAAAGTGTGTCTGTGTTTGAGAATTGTAATGAAAGATGATGTAAATTCAATGGAGTTTTTTTTTTTTCAAGCGTTTCTTTCTGTCTCTCTATAAAGTGTATTTCTATTTAAGTATTGCAGTGAAAACAACAATAATAATACAAATTCACTGTCTATTTGTGTGTATTTCAATCAGCATCTATTTCCATCCCTTCTATCTCCTTCCATATCTCTCAGCACCTCACCTTAGCAATGTTTTCAATATCATCTCGTCCATACTTCTCGTTGGCTTTGATGAACTGATTAAAGTCACGTTTGCTCCAGTTTAAGAAGCCTTGAGTGAGCAGCTGATCCCTCTCCTCCATCTCCTCCTCCGTCACGGGCTCGGCCTCATCAATCTTCTGCTGCTCCTCCCGCTGGATACGTGCTGCTTCCGCCATAAACTCTGGATTCTTGGGCACCTGCGGGGGGGGGAGGTTAGGTTAGGTTAGGTGGTGTGTTTTGTATCGATAATGATGATAATAATAATAATAATAATAATAATAAAAATAGAATTAGTAGTTAGGTTAGGTTAGGTGTGGTTGTGGTGTTGGTGATAGTGGTAATAATATATAATTGTGGTGTAGTAATAATGGTATATAAAACTATGTATATACAGAGATTATACCCTAAATATCACACTGTAAACACACACACACACGCACCTTGTAGCAGACAGTCTTGCGGTAGTAATATATCTCCTTGTCGAGGAGTTCAAAGAGTCTCGGAGGGAAGAACTGGAAGTCCTGGACCACTGGCTGCTTGGGGGGGCGGGGGGCCTGGAACCATGGAAGGGGAGATAGTAAGAATGATGATAATGATGATGATAACTAAGGAAAGATGAATAATGACGACACAACACAATAATAATAATAATAATAACTAAAGAATGATAAATAATGAGGAGACAAAACACAATAATAATGATAATAAATAAACATAGATAATGAAAGCGTTAATATGAAAATTGATAATACTAATACTACTTAAAAAACAAATAAATAAATGAAATAAAACTACTGCAACCACAATAATAAAAATAACAAAATAAAGATAAAAATATAAAACATTAACGCGTAATTGATAACACTAAATAAAAAAATAAACGAAACGAATACACCGCAGCCACAATAAGCGCCACAACACCTTTACCTTGGGCGCCTTGGGTTCGGACACTCTCAAGGCTTCACGGAAATAGGCGTCGACCGCATAGTTAGCCTTCCTCTCCCTCTTGGGCGGCTCTATCCACATGCCTACAATGGCCTTCTGTTTGTTCCTGGGGGGAGGGGAAAAAATAATAAATAAAACCGGTTAAATATGAATAAGTAAAAAATAATAATAAAATCTAGTGTTTCTATGTGAATAAAAATATAAATAAATAAAAAATGGTTAAGTATAAAGTAAAGAAACAAAATAATAATCGTTTGTGTGAATAAAATAAATAAAAAAATATATAAACATCAGTCTAAACACAACACAAATAAATAATAATAATTGACGCAACGTTCGGGATTTATAAAGTTAATCAAAATCATGTTATCCACAGGTAGGAGTATAGACGACAGGTTAACGAGGGCCCAACACAGACAGGTAACCCTCCCCCCCCGTACTCACCTGTAATCCTCCCCCTCAAACTGGTACACAGAGTTGGTTGGCACGTCAAGTGTAAACTGGCGGAGGGAACCTTCTCCAAGCGCCTCCAACTTCTTGTTCAACTCCTCCGTCTGTGTGGAGGGAGGGAGGGAAGGGGGGGGTGAATACACATACCATATACAAACACAAATAATTAATCCCACACACACACACACACACACAAAGATATAACAAGAATTGAGAGAATCCAAAGACTGGCTCCAAGTCGAATAAATGTAACTTATCATTGGTAGAGAAGTGTGACCTCATTTCCCCTAAACTACAACTAGGTCAATACAACAAGGTCAATGCAACAAGGTCAATACAACAAGGTCAATACACGTACCCTTTCCTCGCCGCGTCCAATAATGGCATCAATTTCCTCGTCGGTGAACTCATCATCCTTTCCTTTGAAGACTTCGTTGGCGCCGTGACGGATCATGGCAAGCATCTCATCCTTGGCCAGCGCATTGGACTTGTTATCCATGAGGCGGCCTGGGGCAAGGGGAGGGTGTTAGGGTGTGTTAGGGTGTGTTAGGCTGTGTTAGGTGATCGTGGTGTTGCGTTAATAAATAATAACAATATAATCACACATTTAAACATTCCTCATTCTTCCCATCCTTCCCTCACACACACCTTCCTTCTCCCCCTCTCCTCCCCCCTTCCCTCACCTTGCTGTATAACCATCTTGTCCAGCCTTAACTTGACCTCGGCCCGTTCCACCAGCTTCTCTTCCATTGAGTTCTCTTGGATGAAACGGAACACCCTCACCTGCTTCTTCTGTCCAATACGATGAGCTCTGTCCATGGCCTGCGGGGGAAGGATGGGAGGAAGGATGGAAGGATGGAAGGATAGGGAAAATGGGAGAAGGATGGAAATGGATAAGGAAGCGAAAAGGGATAGGTAAGGATGGGGAAGGATGAAAGGAGGATAGAGGAAGGATAGAAGGAGGGTGGAAGGATAAGGAAAGTAAGAGAAGGATGGAAAGAGAGGAGAGAGAAAAAAAAAGGTATTAATATTTGTTTAAGTATGGTATAGATACATGTATATACAGTGTTGGTTTGGTTAGCAAGCATAATTAGTTCTGGACGGACGTTCATAACATAAAATAATCATAACACAAAGCAATTTTTACCCAAGGAAATAATGGAAACTCGCCTGCATCTGATACACCTAATTAACCTGTACAACTGTCTAAATGAATATTTGTTCTAAGACTAATAATTATGCCGTAAAATGAAACCATATCTTTTGTCCAATAACATGACTTTCTTCCTCATTTTCTCCAAAGCTATTAGAGATATTGGAAACATCATTGCAGCATCTGATACACCTAATACAACAGTCTATGTATTGTGTTGTATTGTATTGTATTCTCGCCCACCTGCAGATCCATCTGAGGGTTCCAGTCAGAGTCAAACAGCACCACAATGTCTGCCGTGGCCAAGTTGATGCCAAGACCACCTGCGCGCGTTGACAACATGAACAAAAACTTCTCTCTGGAAGGAGACACATCAAGATAAATAATGAATAACAATAACAATAATAAGAAGTAAATAAATAAATAAATAATAATATCAATGGTGCACTCCTACTACCAGGTTCTACTCTAATAATAATAATAATAATAATAATAATAAAACACTCACGATTCCGGCTCGTTGAACTCATCAATCTGCCTTTGCCTGTCTTCATGTGCTGTCTGGCCGTCAATGCGGCAGTAGGAGTACTTGCGCCACACACAGTAGTCCTCCAGGATGTCCAGCATGCGCGTCATCTGGGAGAACAGTAGGACACGGGAACCCATCTCCTGCAGCTTAGGGAGCAGCTTGTCAAGGACCACCATCTTGCCTGCATTGCCAACCTGAAGGAAGAGGAAGACGAGGAGGAGTTGTAATAATAGTAGTAAAAGGAGAGGGTGCAGTTTACTTTAGGTTAGGTTAGGTTAGGTTAGTGTACAGTTCCCTTTCCCCTCACCAGGTGGTAGTCTGTGGTGTAAGGAGGCCCTGGTTCCGCCCCGTCAAAGAGGTAAGGGTGGTTACAACACTTGCGCAGCTGCATCAAAATGTTCTGTAGCCTCATCTTCTCAGTGCGTCCGGCCCCATTCACTACATCAATGTCCTTCATCAAGATCTTGGTGTACCTGTGTATAAGGGGGGAGAGTGTAAGGTTTTTTTTCCTTGCACTGCACACTGTTTATTATTATCATCATTATCATTATTATTATCATTACATACCAGTCCCTCTGCATCTTGGTGAGCTGTATGTACACTTTGGTTTCCTTCTTGGGCAGGAGTCTCTTCTCCACGTCGGACTTGAGTCTCCGCAGCAGGAAGGGGCGGAGGACAGCATGCAGGCGCTCCACCAGGCTGGAGTCTCCCAAGGCAGTTGTTTGTGTTGAACCAAGAGTCAAAGTCCTGGAGGGAGGAATGGGGATGAAGATTATTATTATTAGTATTAGAGAGGAGAGAATGGGATTGAAAATGATTACTGTTATTATTATGCTTATTGCTTAGAAGACATAGACGACCTTACACACACACACACACACACCCAGACACACATACACCCACACACACACGCACCTCAGATGATGCAAACACTTCAGGCAGCAGGAAGTTGAGCAGTGACCACAGTTCATGGAGGTTGTTCTGTAAAGGTGTGCCGGTCAGCAGGAGACGGTTTGTGGTGCGGAACTCTCGTACAATCTCAGACAACTTACTCTTCTCGTTCTTGATGCGGTGAGCCTCATCAATAACCATGTACCTGAGTGTGTGTAAAGTAAGTAAATGAATGAATAAATGAATAAATGAATAAATAATGATAATAATACATAAATAACCTTGCTCTACTTACCGCCAGTTGAATTTTTTGAACACTGACTTCTCCCTGATGCACATTTCATAGGAGGTGATGCACACGTCCCATTCACCCGGCATCATCACCTCCCGGATGAATGTGGACTGTACGGGGAGAGGGAAGGGGAGGCGGATGAGCGGGTGACACGGAGAAACACAGAAAGACAAAGGAAGAGATAGGAAATAATAAATAAATAAATGTGACGGATAAATATGAATGGAAATAAATAAATAAATAAATGACGGCAAAACACGAATGGATGAATAATGAAAAAAATGCAATAGATACAAGAGAGAGAAAAAAAAAGAGAAATATGACAATACAAAAATACAAACATCTATATATAAGAAAAATCACACAAAACAAACATATATATAAGAAAAAATCACACAAAAATACACACATTAAAATAAATAAATAAATAAATAACATCAACAACCCAACAACCTATGACCTTTCACCTCCCGACCCGACCCAACCTACCCTAGTTTCCTGGTCACCAATGAGACACACACAGCGGAGGGAAGGACACCATCGCTTGACCTCATTCTCCCAATTCCTGAGTGTGGACTTGGGAACGATGACCATGTGTGGACCAGGGATGTTACGGAAGTGTTTCATGTACCTGTGGGGAGGGGAAGGGGGAGAGAGAGAGAGAGAGAGAGAGAGAGAGAGGGAGAGAGATTAGTAATGGAGGAATAATACACACACACACACACACAGTACAAGCACACACGCACACACATTAGAAAGGAAGAAAAGGAAAGCAGTGAGGGAGGATTAGGAAGAAGGACAAAGGAATGAAAATTAAAAAAGACAGAAGAGGTAGAATTACAAACAATAAACACACACACACACCTTTACACACACACACAGTACAAACACACACACACACACACACAGCACCTACCCAAGAAGTGAAATAGTCTGCAGTGTCTTCCCTAACCCCATTTCATCAGCCAGGATACCATTAATTCCATTCTCGTATAGGTCAATCATCCAGTTCAATCCCCTGATCTGGTAGTCTCTCATCTCTCCATTGACCACATAGCTTGGACTCTCCTCAAACCGGGTGATCACTTTAGCAGACTTGTTGGACTCTGCTAGAAGCTCCTCGTCCTCCTCCTGCTCGGTCATGCGGTGGCGGTGGCTGTTGGGGGTAGAGGGTTAGGTTAGGTTAGGTTAGGTTAGGGTGTGTGTGTGTATTGTTTTTGTAGTTAATGAGCGTTTGTTTGTGTGTGTAAGTGTGTGTGTGTGTGGGTGTTAGTTTAGGGTGTGTGTGTGTGTGTGTGTGTGTGTTTTGTATCCTATCGTTTGTTCTTTGCCGTGTGGTGTTAATTAACGTATAAAATCTCACCTTTTTTTGTATTGTAATCCGTGAAAATATAGGATCTAAATATTTATTATTATCATTATTATAGATTTTAATAGTAGTAGTAGTAGTAGTAGTAGTAGTAGTAGTAGTAGTAGTAGTAGTAGTAGTAGAAGTAGAAGTAGAAGTAGTAGTAGTAGTAGTAGTAATAGTAGAAATTCTTATTATGATTATTACAATATTACATTCCAACTCAAAGAAATATATGATCAGAAAATAAAGCATAGAAATGATGTTAGTAAGTGCACATATAAAAAATTGAAAACAAAAACAAAAAATAAAGTCATATTAATACATCAAGTGAATATCTTCCACATACTTCATAAAACACTAATAATAATAATAATAATAATACACTCATACACCTCCAATATGTGTGTTTTTATCATTATTTTCTATACAATTGGCCTTTTCCAAAAAACATGTAACCGAGATGAAATAAAAATCATATATATAATCTCTGTACTGAATTGAGT
>JAPQNM010000001.1:2916473-2923973 GCA_029783475.1 Metacarcinus magister | reverse complement strand
GAGTTATTTCAAAATACATGATTTCTGCCAAAAAATCTTAGGTGGTACCCTTGGAAATTTCATGAAAATTTCCATACCTCGGAATTTCATGAAAATTTGTACATAAAGGTTTTCGGTCATACTGAACACGAATCTGGACTCAGTTTCATCATTACTATAATATCAAACATTAAAAAAATATATATAAAAAAAATAAGAGATGCAGGAAATACTTTCATTATTCCCGTTACCATCACCTCATATTCATTATTATTATTATTGTTATAGTATTTATTCATCATTATGTAGGAAGGTTTTGGCGGGATATTTGCGCGGGCTTTCCATGAGGCGCGCCACTGTCATGACACTGTAGTATAGTATCGCCTGGGCCAGTTAGCAACTTAGCAATTGGGACAGATATTACAGTAAGGCTCTCGTGGTTTCCTGCCTGTGTTTCTGTGTGCTTGTAAAGAAAGGAGTTAGTAGTATCGTAGAAGACGAGGAGCATAAACTGTCTATGTAACTTGTGGTGACTAAGTTTAGCGGAAATAAAAGTGTTAAGAAGGAACGCTTCTTAACTTCGCCATCAAAGTGTTCTGTGACCGCCTGTGATGTCTTGCTCTCCGCTTCTCCAGTGCCTACGCAGAATCCAAGTGTAAGCAGGTGTAAGCAGAGGTTTGTAGCAATACCAAACATTATTCCACCCATGCTTGCCAACGCCCATGGAAGATAAAATATTTTCATCATAGTATAAAATATGAGAAGGAAAGAAGCAGTGATCCATATAAAAAAAAAACCCTTTGAAATTTGTTATATCTCCATCCTAATGAACAGATATTGAATGAGAGAATGGCAGCCCTGAGCACCGTACGTTTTGGCGGGGTGACGCGACGCCATACTTGCACGGAGACATCACACGCACACACCCACGCACTCTACCTCTCATTACTGTGTGTGTGTGCGTGTGTGTGTGTGTGGCCAGAACCGTGTGAGTGTGTTGTGGTTGTGTGTTGGTAAGTGTTGAGTGTTTGTAGTGGTGGTGTGTTGGTGTTACATAAGTTGGTTGGTTAAATATTGATGCACGGTAAATGTGCATAACTACTGCTCGGACGCCATAAGTACTATACACACTGTACTTAACACTTCAGGCGGTGCTCGTCATTATAACCAAATTAGGATATATATATAGGCCTATCCGGAAACACTTCTAAGGTGAAATGCTAAACTTTTGGGTAATACAATATAAAAAAAAAACAGGTATCGTCCGAGCATCGATGGTGTGCGACTTGGATATTTTTTTGAAGTACTTAATTTGAAAATGTCTTGCGCCGTTAATATTAATGTGGCCCGGGGTATGTATATAGTAAAAAAAAGTCCAAAATAATGATATATAAACATTTGTAAAGGTGATTATGGAGATAAGGTTAGCCTACTAATTTTGAAACACTGACTATTTATTTGTGGTTAGAATATAATGTGTTTACAATGGTAACGGCATAACGGTTAACATTTTGAAATATACCAAACCAAACCTATCCATGCAGCGCTGATCTAACCTAACTCTAACCCTCCGTGACTAACCTAACCTAACTTGATTTCAATATTATTCTTTGTAAGTCCAGAATAATAAAGTTGTGCATTGACTTGATCTGCAATAGAACAAAACTTATATAATTGAACTTAACCTAACGGAACTTAACCTTACCTAACCTTAACCTAACAAACCTTAACCTAACCATATTGTACAAACAGTAATTATGCAGATCTACCAGTTATGTTTTGATGTGCATTTATATACTTGTAATCACCTATACTAACAGGTGTAATTAGCAAAACTAGGCCTAATTAGGTGTGGTAATGTATTCAACTCAGTATAATAGTATGATTATTTTTTTATATAAACATTTGACATCCTAAACCAAACCTAACTTTACCCAAAACAACAGAACCATTTGTTATGATTTTTTTTCTTCTCTCTATAAACATCTTTCATCATTAACCCAAACCTAACTTTACCTAAACATTAGTACCATCAATTATAAAGGTATTCATTAATTACTCAACATTCTTATATAACTTATTAAACCTAATATTATCTTAGAAAATCATGTTGCTATTGAATTACTATAGAACAAAACAAAAAACTGACATTATTTCCTTTGTTTCAGCTTGGAAGAGAAAGTTACAAATGACAAGTGTGTGAATATAATGTGTGTGATGATGAAACAGGAAAATGTGCTTCATCACAAGATAAAACAAGACAGTTATACCGAGAAATAGATAATCCAGGACACAACACACTCAGGACAAGGACAAGGACAAGGACAAGGGGTGAGTGTGTGTTGAGATTCCTTAATAGTGATGTTAGGTTAGGTTAGGTTAGAAAACTATAATAATAACAATGATAATGATAATATATACTTTATTTAGTCTTTTTGTCTTATATAGTATTAGGGATTATAATAGTATTTGCTTAAAGGATTAGGGATTATTGGTACATTAGGTAAGGTAAGGTTAGGTTAGGTTAGGATGTGAAACTATAATAATAACAATGATAATAATAATATATACTTTATTTAGTCTTTTTATCTTATATATGTTAGGGATTATAATACTATTTGGTAATTATGATGCATTTGGTAATCACATTAGTAATCAAAGTAATGATAATGATAGTAATTAAGGATTCTAGAACTAAAGTATGTATGGAAATAGTTTGTATGCATAAAGTTTGTATGCAATTGTTCGTAAGCAAATGTTCGTAAGGGATTTAGTTTGTTTGGAAAAAGTACATACGAAGAAGTTTGTACGCTAAAGTTTGTATGCAGGTGTTCGTATGGTATGTATGTATGTATGTAAAGTATTCGTAACGACCTAACCTAACGCAACCCAACTTAACCTAACCTAACCTAACGCGTACGAACAATTTCTAACGAACATTGGCACGACGAACATTTAACCGTACAATTTTTTTCCATTACAAACTTTTGACATGAGGAACTTTATACCGTATGTACTTTATCCTGACGTACTTTAGGCAAACGAACTTTATCCGACGAATTATTGCCGTACAAAGTTTTTCTATACGAACTTTTGCCCGGGACCGTAATTAAGTATAGAATAAGTACCACAGAATATGATAATTAGATAATATTATAGTTTTTTTTGTGTGTTGTGAATTGATGAAAAATATTGATGAAGTGATTTGCTGTTCCACACTTTATGATTATTGAAAGTTTGGAAATTAATCATTATGTTATGGTATATATTTTTTTAATAGTATATATATGATTATTTACATACATATTCTTCCATTTCTAAACACACATACCAACTCTACCTAACCTAACCTAACCTAACCTAACCTAACCTAACCTTACCTTAACCTAACCTAACCATAACCTAACCTAACCATAACCTTACCTAACCATAACCTAACCTTACCTAATCATAACCTAACCATAACCTAACCTAACCATAACCTAACCTAACCTAACCTAACCTAACCTTACCTAACCTTACCTAACCTAACCATAACCTAACCTTACCTAACCTAACCTAACCTAAATATATATAAAAAAAACAATATTACTACATTTCAAAATCGAGAATGGGTGAATCTAAGTACAAAATTTGTTGTATATTCAAATGATGTTATTTAATACTTATATAATAACTCATTAATTTGTTTGAGGTTATTTATATAATTCATTAGGATAAATTTGTTACATCTAGTATTAGTATTTTGTTCTCTCTCTCTCTCTCTCTCTCTCTCTCATCTCTCTCTCTCTCTCTCTCTCTCTCTCTCTCTCTCCTCCTCCTTTCAATCTTTTTCCATCTCCTCTATTCATTCTCCTCTCATTTCTCCTCTGTATCACTCTCTCTTTCTCTCTCTCTTCGCCTCTCTCTCTCATCTCTCTCTCTCTCTTCTCTCTCTCATCTCTCTCTCTCTCTCTCTTTTCCTCCTTCCTTTCAATCTTTTTCCACTCCCTCTATTCATATTCCTCTCATTCTCCCTCTGTATCATTATCTCTCTCTCTCTCTCTCTCTCTCTCTCTCTCTCTCTCTCTCTCTCTCTCTCTCTCTCTCCCTCTCTCTCTCTCTCTCTCTCTCTCTCTCTCATTACCATATATCCGCACAGGAAGGAAATGTGTATTAATCAATTTCACCATCTCTCTCTCTCTCTCTCTCTCGCTCTCTCTCTCTCTCTCTCTCTCTCTCTCTCTCTCTCTCTCTCTCTCTCTCTCTCTCTCTCTCTCAAAGCAGGGAAGTGTATAAATGTATGAATTTATGTATGAACAAGTTTAAATCGTGTTTTCAGCAGATTAATCTCAGCTTTCACGACTGTGGCTGCAAAGAAAACAGGCTGTGGGAGGGAGGGAGGGAGGGGGAAGAAAACGGGATATATGTTGGTCATAGAAAATGTGACTTAAAAGGAATGACTTAGATCTTTTTATTATTATTATTATTATCATCATTATTGTTATTGTTGTTGTTGTTATTATTATTATTATTGTTGTTTTTGATACAATTTCGTCGCTTTCTTTTTCTTTCTTTCTTTCTTTCTTTCTTTTTCTTTTTTTTTCTTTCTTTGTTAAGGATGAAACGTCTCTTGGCACTGTGCCCAAGAAGAGGAGGAGGAGGAGGAGGAGGAGGAGGAGAGGAGAGGAGGAGGAAAAGAAGGAGAAGGAGGAGGTGGTGGTGGTAGAATAGGAGAAGAAAGATGAGGAAAAGGAGGAAGAAGGAGGAGGAGGAGAAGAAGAAGAAGAAGAGGAGGAGGAGGAGTAGGAGTAAAATGAAGGAAGGAAAAAGGGAAAAAATTTATCTCTAGAAAAGTTTTGAAAAGAATCTTGCGACAGAAGGGAAAGAAAATACTCCTCCTCCTCCTCCTCCTCCTCTTCTTTCTTTTTTTCCCTTGTTTCCTTCCCTTCACTTCCCCTTTCTTTCCTTTTATTTATGTCTTAACTTCATCACTTTATTCATTTTTTCCTCTTCTTTTTCTTAGCAAATTTTCGTGGGTACAATATATTTTTTTTCCCTCTTCTTCTTCTTCTTCTTCTTCTTCTTCTTCTTCTCTTCTTCTTCCTTTGCTTTGTATATTTCCTCTTCCTCTCTCTTATTTATTCCTTTCTCCTTCATCTTTACCTGTTTCCTCTTATTCTCGTATATTCTCGTTTCTCCTTAATGCGGTCTCTCCTCCTCCTCCTCCTCCTCCTCCTCCTCCTGCTCCTTCTCCTTCTGTTCTTCTCCTCCTTCTCCTCGTTCTTCTCTTTCTCCTTGGCTTCTTCCTCCATCACATTCTCCTTATCCTATTTCTCCTCCTCCTCCTCCTCCTCCTCCTCCTCCTCCTCCTCCCCTCCTCCTCTTCCTCTTCCTCTTGTATCTGCCGGAAGTGTATGTGGGTTACATAATCATAAATCGGAGAAATTTTAAGACTCCTACT
This sequence comes from Metacarcinus magister, assembly GCA_029783475.1. Lineage (NCBI taxonomy): Eukaryota > Metazoa > Arthropoda > Malacostraca > Decapoda > Cancridae > Metacarcinus > Metacarcinus magister. The sequence continues at coordinate 2,918,551 of JAPQNM010000001.1, read as the reverse complement.
AGAGAGAGAGAGAGAGAGAGAGAGAGAGAGAGAGAGAGAGAGAGAGAGAGAGAGAGAGAGAGAGGCTTTACTCCCCTCATCTCTCTCTCTCTCTCTTTTCCCCTTGAATGTAAAGACTAAAGAATGACATTGACACAAATTAATGAACTGTTCTCATTTTCCCTCACCATCTCTCCCCTTATTTTACTCTCTTTCTCTCCCTTCCCTCCTCCTTCCCCTCTTCCCCTCCTTTCCCTTCCCATCTCTCCCCTTCTTTTTCCCTCTTCCTCTCTTCTTCCCTCCTTCCCTTCCCTTCCCTTCCCATCTCTCCCCTTCTTTTACCGTCTTCCTCTCCCTTTTCCTTCCCCTCTTCCCTCTGCATCCTATCTTCCCTCCTCCTCTCTTCCTTCCCCTCACCCCATCCCTTCCTCTCCCCTCACTTTCTTGTTTATTTTCCTATTTTTCTTGATTTTTCCCTTTCTTCCCTCTTGAATTGTCCTTTTTTCCTCTTTATTTTCCCATATTCCCTCTATTTTCCTCTATTTTCCTCCTTTTCCTCTTGTTTTTGTTCTAGTTTTCCTCTTGATTTCCCCTTTTTTCCCTTCTTCCTCTTGTTTTTCCTTTTTTCCTCTTGTTTTTTCCCTTTTTTCCTCTTGTTTTTTCTTTTTTTCCTCTTCCTCTTGTTTTTCCTTTTCCTCTTGTTTTTCCTTTTTTCTCTTGTTTTCCTGTTTTTCCTCTTGTTTTTCCTTTTTTCCCTCTTGTTTTTCCTCTTGTTTTTCCTTTTTCCTCTTGTTTTTCCTCTTGTTTTTCCTCTTTTCCTCTTGTTTTTTCCTTTCTTTCCTCTCTTTGTTTCCCTTGCCAGGTATCGCCGCTAAACACTCTTTAGGGAAACTTTTCCAAGAGGTCTTGATACTCTTGGAGGGGGTGGAGGGGGGGGAGGGGAAACTTTTCAAGGGGAAAGAATTAATTTTGTCCAGCGAGGGGAAAGAGGTGAGGGTTAAATGAGGGTTATGTGGTAGATGACTCTCTCTCTCTCTCTCTCTCTCTCTCTCTCTCTCTCTCTCTCTCTCTCTCTCTCTCTCTCTCTCTCTCTCTCATTGCATCTTCCTTCCCCTCCCATTATTTCTCCCTCCCTCTCATCTCCTCCCTTTAATTAACTCTCCCTCTTCCTCTTTCTCCCCTCTCCTCTACTCACTCTCTCTCTCTCTCTCTCTCTCTCTCTCTCTCTCTCTCTCTCTCTCTCTCTCTCTCTCTCTCTCTCTCTCTCTCTCTCTCTCTCTCTAATCTGAGGGGAAAGGAGAGTGAGTTAGAGGGGAATAAGTGCTTAGTGACAGTGTAGAGTCCACCATTAAAGAAAATAAAGATATATTCCAAGATAAAGAGAGAGAGAGAGAGAGAGAGAGAGAGAGAGAGAGAGAGAGAGAGAGAGAGAGAGAGAGAGAGAGAGAGAGAGAGACTACCACCACTACTTCTACTATTATTATTATTGTTATTGTTATTATAGTCGTATTACTACTACTACTACTACTACTACTACTACTACTACTACTACTACTACTACTACTACTACTACTACTACTACTACTACTCTCCAAACTTCTCGCATCTCATGAATAACCAAAACAAATGAATGCGTAGTAGTAGTATTATATTATTATTATTATTATTATTGTTGTTGTTGTTTTATACACAGTGTTGCCATACATACATCAGTGAGAATGTATTAATACAATATACAACACACATTCATCTATATAACTAACAATCTAACTTATTTACCTATTTATTTATTTAGTTATTTATCTATCTATCTATCTGTCCCTCCATACACATACACACATACATACATACATACATACATACACATAGAGGTCGCACACACATACATACATACATAAATTACGTGTGTACATACAGATATTAAAGGGATGGGATTTATGCACACACACACACACACACACACACACACACACACACACACACACACACACACACACACACACACACACACAGAGGTGGTAAGCAAATTGTTTATATACCTGTAATTAAACATCTATTATTCTGTTGTATAATTAACTCTAATTACTCTCTCTCTCTCT
>JAPQNM010000001.1:2905725-2916373 GCA_029783475.1 Metacarcinus magister | reverse complement strand
TATATTATTTTTATCATTAATATATATTTTTATCATTAATATATATTTTTATCATTAATATTTATTTTTATCATTAATATATATTTTTATCATTAATATATATTTTTATCATTAATATATATTTTTATCATTAATATTTATTTTTATCATTAATATTTATTTTTATCATTAATATATATTTTTATCATTAATATATATTTTTATCATTAATATATATTTTTATCATTAATATATATTTTTATCATTAATATATATTTTTATCATTAATATATATTTTTATCATTAATATTTATTTTTATCATTAATATATATTTTTATCATTAATATTTATTTTTATCATTAATATTTATTTTTATCATTAATATATATTTTTATCATTAATATTTATTTTTATCATTAATATTTATTTTTATCATTAATATATATTTTTATCATTAATATTTATTTTTATCATTAATTATTTATTTTTATCATTAATATATATTTTTATCATTAATATTTATTTTTATCATTAATATATATTTTTATCATTAATATTTATTTTTATCATTAATATATATTTTTATCATTAATATATATTTTTTATCATTAATATTTATTTTTATCATTAATATTTATTTTTATCATTAATATATTAATGATAACATTAATATTTATTTTTATCATTATTATTTATTTTTATCATTAATATTTATTTTTATCATTAATATTTATTTTTATCATTAATATTTATTTTTATCATTAATTTATTTTTATCATTAATATTTATTTTTATCATTAATATATTATTTTTATCATTAATATTTATTTTTATCATTAATATTTATTTTTATCATTAATATATATTTTTATCATTAATATATATTTTTATCATTAATATTTATTTTTATCATTAATATATATTTTTATCATTAATATTATTTTTATCATTAATATTTATTTTTATCATTAATATTTATTTTTATCATTAATATATATTTTTATCATTAATATTTATTTTTATCATTAATATTATTTTTATCATTAATATTTATTTTTATCATTAATATATATTTTTATCATTAATATTTATTTTTTATCATTAATATTTATTTTTATCATTAATATATATTTTTATCATTAATATTTATTTTTATCATTAATATATATTTTTTATCATTAATATATATTTTTATCATTAATATATATTTTTTATCATTAATATTTATTTTTATCATTAATATTTATTTTTATCATTAATATTTATTTTTATCATTAATATTTATTTTTATCATTAATATTTATTTTTATCATTAATATTTATTTTTATCATTAATATATTATTTTTATCATTAATATTTATTTTTATCATTAATATTTATTTTTATCATTAATATTTATTTTTATCATTAATATATATTTTTATCATTAATATTTATTTTTATCATTAATATTATTTTTATCATTAATATTTATTTTTATCATTAATATTTATTTTTATCATTAATATTTATTTTTATCATTAATATTTATTTTTATCATTAATATATATTTTTATCATTAATATATATTTTTATCATTAATATATATTTTTATCATTAATATATATTTTTATCATTAATATTATTTTTATCATTAATATTTATTTTTATCATTAATATATATTTTTATCATTAATATTTATTTTTATCATTAATATTATTTTTATCATTAATATTTATTTTTATCATTAATATTTATTTTTATCATTAATATTTATTTTTATCATTAATATATATTTTTATCATTAATATTTATTTTTATCATTAATATTTATTTTTATCATTAATATTTATTTTTATCATTAATATTTATTTTTATCATTAATATATATTTTTATCATTAATATATATTTTTATCATTAATATATATTTTTATCATTAATATATATTTTTATCATTAATATTTATTTTTATCATTAATATATATTTTTATCATTAATATTTATTTTTATCATTAATATTTATTTTTATCATTAATATATATTTTTATCATTAATATTTATTTTTATCATTAATATATATTTTTATCATTAATATTTATTTTTATCATTAATATATATTTTTATCATTAATATATATTTTTATCATTAATATATATTTTTATCATTAATATTATTTTTTATCATTAATATTATTTTTATCATTAATATATTTTATCATTATATATTTTTTATCATTAATATTTATTTTTATCATTAATATTTATTTTTATCATTAATATTTATTTTTATCATTAATATTTATTTTTATCATTAATATATATTTTTATCATTAATATATATTTTTATCATTAATATTATTTTTATCATTAATATTATTTTTATCATTAATATATATTTTTATCATTAATATATATTTTTATCATTAATATATATTTTTATCATTAATATTTATTTTTATCATTAATATTTATTTTTATCATTAATATATATTTTTATCATTAATATTTATTTTTATCATTAATATATATTTTTATCATTAATATTATTTTTATCATTAATATTTATTTTTATCATTAATATTTATTTTTATCATTAATATTATTTTTATCATTAATATATATTTTTATCATTAATATATATTTTTATCATTAATATTTATTTTTATCATTAATATTATTTTTATCATTAATATATATTTTTATCATTAATATATATTTTTATCATTAATATATATTTTTATCATTAATATTTATTTTTATCATTAATATTTATTTTTATCATTAATATTTATTTTTATCATTAATATATATTTTTATCATTAATATTTATTTTTATCATTAATATATATTTTTATCATTAATATATATTTTTATCATTAATATTATTTTTATCATTAATATTATTTTTATCATTAATATTATTTTTATCATTAATATTATTTTTATCATTAATATATATTTTTATCATTAATATATATTTTTATCATTAATATTTATTTTTATCATTAATATATATTTTTATCATTAATATTTATTTTTATCATTAATATTTATTTTTATCATTAATATATATTTTTATCATTAATATTTATTTTTATCATTAATATTTATTTTTATCATTAATATATATTTTTATCATTAATATTTATTTTTATCATTAATATATATTTTTATCATTAATATATATTTTTATCATTAATATTTATTTTTATCATTAATATATATTTTTATCATTAATATTTATTTTTATCATTAATATTATTTTTATCATTAATATTTATTTTTATCATTAATATATATTTTTATCATTAATATATATTTTTATCATTAATATATATTTTTATCATTAATATTTATTTTTATCATTAATATTATTTTTATCATTAATATATATTTTTATCATTAATATTTATTTTTATCATTAATATTTATTTTTATCATTAATATATATTTTTATCATTAATATTTATTTTTATCATTAATATATATTTTTATCATTAATATATATTTTTATCATTAATATTTATTTTTATCATTAATATATATTTTTATCATTAATATTTATTTTTATCATTAATATTTATTTTTATCATTAATATATATTTTTATCATTAATATTTATTTTTATCATTAATATTTATTTTTATCATTAATATATATTTTTATCATTAATATTTATTTTTATCATTAATATTTATTTTTATCATTAATATATATTTTTATCATTAATATATATTTTTATCATTAATATTTATTTTTATCATTAATATTTATTTTTATCATTAATATATATTTTTATCATTAATATTTATTTTTATCATTAATATTATTTTTATCATTAATATTTATTTTTATCATTAATATTTATTTTTATCATTAATATATATTTTTATCATTAATATTTATTTTTATCATTAATATATATTTTTATCATTAATATTTATTTTTATCATTAATATTTATTTTTATCATTAATATTTATTTTTATCATTAATATTTATTTTTATCATTAATATTTATTTTTATCATTAATATTTATTTTTATCATTAATATATATTTTTATCATTAATATTATTTTTATCATTAATATTTATTTTTATCATTAATATATATTTTTATCATTAATATTTATTTTTATCATTAATATATATTTTTATCATTAATATTTATTTTTATCATTAATATTTATTTTTATCATTAATATATATTTTTATCATTAATATTTATTTTTATCATTAATATTTATTTTTATCATTAATATTTATTTTTATCATTAATATTTATTTTTATCATTAATATTTATTTTTATCATTAATATATATTTTTATCATTAATATTTATTTTTATCATTAATATATATTTTTATCATTAATATATATTTTTATCATTAATATTTATTTTTATCATTAATATTTATTTTTATCATTAATATATATTTTTATCATTAATATTTATTTTTATCATTAATATTTATTTTTATCATTAATATATATTTTTATCATTAATATATATTTTTATCATTAATATTTATTTTTATCATTAATATATATTTTTATCATTAATATATATTTTTATCATTAATATTTATTTTTATCATTAATATTTATTTTTATCATTAATATTTATTTTTATCATTAATATTATTTATATATTTTTATCATTAATATATATTTTTATCATTAATATTTATTTTTATCATTAATATTTATTTTTATCATTAATATTTATTTTTATCATTAATATATATTTTTATCATTAATATATATTTTTATCATTAATATTTATTTTTATCATTAATATATATTTTTATCATTAATATATATTTTTATCATTAATATTTATTTTTATCATTAATATATATTTTTATCATTAATATTTATTTTTATCATTAATATTTATTTTTATCATTAATATATATTTTTATCATTAATATATATTTTTATCATTAATATATATTTTTATCATTAATATTTATTTTTATCATTAATATTTATTTTTATCATTAATATTTATTTTTATCATTAATATTTATTTTTATCATTAATATATATTTTTATCATTAATATATATTTTTATCATTAATATTTATTTTTATCATTAATATTTATTTTTATCATTAATATTTATTTTTTATCATTAATATATATTTTTATCATTAATATATATTTTTATCATTAATATTTATTTTTATCATTAATATATATTTTTATCATTAATATATATTTTTATCATTAATATTTATTTTTATCATTAATATATATTTTTATCATTAATATTTATTTTTATCATTAATATTTATTTTTATCATTAATATATATTTTTATCATTAATATATATTTTTATCATTAATATTTATTTTTATCATTAATATATATTTTTATCATTAATATTTATTTTTATCATTAATATTTATTTTTATCATTAATATATATTTTTATCATTAATATATATTTTTATCATTAATATATATTTTTATCATTAATATTTATTTTTATCATTAATATTTATTTTTATCATTAATATATATTTTTATCATTAATATATATTTTTATCATTAATATTTATTTTTTATCATTAATATTTATTTTTATCATTAATATTTATTTTTATCATTAATATTTATTTTTATCATTAATATATATTTTTATCATTAATATTTATTTTTATCATTAATATATATTTTTATCATTAATATATATTTTTATCATTAATATATATTTTTATCATTAATATATATTTTTATCATTAATATATATTTTTATCATTAATATTTATTTTTATCATTAATATATATTTTTATCATTAATATATATTTTTATCATTAATATATATTTTTATCATTAATATTTATTTTTATCATTAATATATATTTTTATCATTAATATATATTTTTATCATTAATATTTATTTTTATCATTAATATATATTTTTATCATTAATATTTATTTTTATCATTAATATATATTTTTATCATTAATATATATTTTTATCATTAATATATATTTTTATCATTAATATATATTTTTATCATTAATATATATTTTTATCATTAATATTTATTTTTTATCATTAATATATATTTTTATCATTAATATATATTTTTATCATTAATATATATTTTTATCATTAATATTTATTTTTATCATTAATATTTATTTTTATCATTAATATTTATTTTTATCATTAATATATATTTTTATCATTAATATATATTTTTATCATTAATATTTATTTTTATCATTAATATATATTTTTATCATTAATATTTATTTTTATCATTAATATTTATTTTTTATCATTAATATATATTTTTATCATTAATATTTATTTTTATCATTAATATATATTTTTATCATTAATATATATTTTTATCATTAATATATATTTTTATCATTAATATTTATTTTTATCATTAATATTTATTTTTATCATTAATATATATTTTTATCATTAATATTTATTTTTATCATTAATATATATTTTTATCATTAATATTTATTTTTATCATTAATATTTATTTTTATCATTAATATATATTTTTATCATTAATATTTATTTTTATCATTAATATATATTTTTATCATTAATATATATTTTTATCATTAATATATATTTTTATCATTAATATATATTTTTATCATTAATATATATTTTTATCATTAATATTTATTTTTTATCATTAATATATATTTTTATCATTAATATATATTTTTATCATTATATATTATTTTTATCATTAATATTTATTTTTATCATTAATATTTATTTTTATCATTAATATTTATTTTTATCATTAATATATATTTTTATCATTAATATATATTTTTATCATTAATATATATTTTTATCATTAATATATATTTTTATCATTAATATATATTTTTATCATTAATATATATTTTTATCATTAATATATATTTTTATCATTAATATTTATTTTTATCATTAATATATATTTTTATCATTAATATTTATTTTTATCATTAATATTTATTTTTTATCATTAATATATATTTTTATCATTAATATATATTTTTATCATTAATATTTATTTTTATCATTAATATATATTTTTATCATTAATATTTATTTTTATCATTAATATTTATTTTTTATCATTAATATATATTTTTATCATTAATATATATTTTTATCATTAATATTTATTTTTATCATTAATATATATTTTTATCATTAATATATATTTTTATCATTAATATTTATTTTTATCATTAATATATATTTTTATCATTAATATTTATTTTTATCATTAATATTTATTTTTATCATTAATATATTTTTATCATTAATATATATTTTTATCATTAATATTTATTTTTATCATTAATATTTATTTTTATCATTAATATATATTTTTATCATTAATATATATTTTTATCATTAATATTTATTTTTATCATTAATATTTATTTTTATCATTAATATTTATTTTTATCATTAATATTTATTTTTATCATTAATATTTATTTTTATCATTAATATTTATTTTTATCATTAATATATATTTTTATCATTAATATTTATTTTTATCATTAATATTTATTTTTATCATTAATATATATTTTTATCATTAATATATATTTTTATCATTAATATATATTTTTATCATTAATATTTATTTTTTATCATTAATATATATTTTTATCATTAATATATATTTTTATCATTAATATTTATTTTTATCATTAATATTTATTTTTATCATTAATATATATTTTTATCATTAATATATATTTTTATCATTAATATTTATTTTTATCATTAATATTTATTTTTATCATTAATATTTATTTTTATCATTAATATTTATTTTTATCATTAATATATATTTTTATCATTAATATATATTTTTATCATTAATATATATTTTTATCATTAATATTTATTTTTATCATTAATATTTATTTTTATCATTAATATTTATTTTTATCATTAATATTTATTTTTATCATTAATATTTATTTTTTATCATTAATATTTATTTTTATCATTAATATTTATTTTTATCATTAATATTTATTTTTATCATTAATATTTATTTTTATCATTAATATTTATTTTTATCATTAATATTTATTTTTATCATTAATATTTATTTTTATCATTAATATTTATTTTTATCATTAATATTTATTTTTATCATCAATATTTATTTTTATCATCAATATTTATTTTTATCATTAATATTTATTTTTATCATTAATATTTATTTTTATCATTAATATTTATTTTTATCATTAATATTTATTTTTATCATTAATATTTATTTTTATCATTAATATTTATTTTAATCATTAATATTTATTTTTATCATTAATATTTATTTTTATCATTAATATTTATTTTTATCATTAATATTTATTTTTATCATTAATATTTATTTTTGTCATTAATATTTATTTTTATCATTAATATTTATTTTTATCATTAATAAGAAAAATTTGAATAAAATCATAATTTTTTTTAAAAATCTATAAATCGAACACTTATAAAAGACCTCGGCAGTGTAAGGGTTAATACTGGCAATAAGTTATGTTTAACCTGCCATTACCACCGAAACGAAGGATGCGAGGGGATTTCATTGAAATGTTCAAGATAATCAAAGATTCGATAATATCAATACAGAAGATTACATTCCTTTTGATTGATCCAATATAACAAGAAGACATCATTCTTTTAAGATTACTGGTAAAAGATTCACATCAAACAAAGCCAAGCACTTCTTTTTCCATCGGATCGTTAACGTTTGGAACTCCCTGCCCGCCAATGTCGTCGACAGTAAAACAATTACTACGTTCAAAAATAGACTTGACAAATATTTAGAAGCCAATCCACAACTAAAATACTATCCGTTAACGTAGCAAACTTTGAGTAAGTTCATCCTGATGTACCTAACTTACGAAATGTCGATTCAAAAGACGTCGCTAGTGGCCTGACATCGCTTGCCAGGAAGTAGTGGTAGCAGTAGTGGTAGTGACAGTCTGGTCTTGGTTGGCCTTCCTTTCCCTGCTAGCCATGGCTGGGTTTGATATTACAGTAATGATGAAAATAAGTCCAGATTCGTGTTCATTTTGACCCAAAACATTATTGTAGAAATTTTCATCACATTCTGAGGTGTGGAAATTTTTCACCAAATTTCCCAGGTGACACCCTTAGATTTTTTTCAAGAATTTACGTTTTTTGAAATAACTCGAAAAATATGAGGTTTACGGAAAAAAAGTATATATTAGTAAAGATAGAGCATGAGACGCCCGTTCTTTTGAGCTATACAGAAATAAAATTGGACTATTGGTTATTGAGAAAATTATACATTTGTGTTTTTCACAAAACTTACACAAAACATTATTTTTTTCTTAAACGGTTCAATATATTTTAAATCTGATATGATATTTAGATAGAGCTCATCAAGCTTAATAAATTTGTATATAAACATTTAAACTGTAGGAGTAATAGTTTCATAGTAAAATGACAAAGAAGATTTCGACCTCAATTCTGGTGGCAAATTTCGGCCCAAAACTGAACAATGCATTTCCGTGACAGTAATGATAAAACTGAGTCCAGATTCCTGATCAACACAACCAAAACACAATAAAAACACACTTAGAATAACCTTCACGAGTTTTCAAAATAATAATAAGTTTCAAAATATTAATAAGTTTTCAAAATTTCCACCTATGCTAAGAGAAGCCTTCACCCTTACTATCCTGTATCCTTCACTCTAGACTAGATAGTGTACTCACAAACAGCCTCGTAAGGGCCAGCAGGCCTGTTGCTGTTTGTTCTTCCTATGTGTTCCTATGTGTTCCTCCTCCTCTTCTATCCATGGATTACATTTCCCATTCATCCTGACTTTAATCTTCCTCATCCTTCATCTTTTCCAATTTCTCTCCTCCTACTCTCTCCTGCTCCTCCTCCTCCTCCTCCTCCTATTCCTGTGTGAAGTGTGGCATCAGTATTACCTGGTCACTTCATACCTGTCCTAGTTAAGCAGTGATTCGTTCGTCAATTAAGCGTAGGAAACAGACAGGTAACCCGTGTATAACAAGGTAAATGGTGTTACCTGAGCTCACCTGTCTCCATGTCAATTAACAGGTAGACAAGAGGTGGTCAGGTGAAGGGAAGGTAATATCACTTGTACTGTTAGAAGAGGTTTGTTTACACTCTCTCTCTATCAGTTGTGAGAGAGAGAGAGAGAGAGAGAGAGAGAGAGAGAGAGAGAGAGAGAGAGAGAGAGGAGAGAGAGGGGGGAAGGGGTTAAGGAGGTGGAATATTAAAGTGGGAAGGAAGAATCTTATACAGAAAAGATATAAAGGTTTGCAAGGAGGAGGAGGAGGAAGAGGAGGAGGAGGAGGAGGAGGAGGAAACACCGGAATGGATAGAAAGGAGGAGGAGGAAACATTTTACGTAAAGGAAGGAAAAGAAAACATAGAAGATAACTAAAGAGAGTAGGAGGAAAAGGAGGAGATGATGGTGGTTTGAAGTGTAAGAGCAGGAGGAGGAGGAGGAGGAGGAAAATCAAAGTGGAATAGAGAAGGAGGTTAAAGAGGAGCAGGATATTGGAGAGAGAGAGAGAGAGAGAGAGAGAGAGAGAGAGAGAGAGAGAGAGAGAGAGAGAGAGAGAGAGAGAGAGAGAGAGAGTGTGTGTGTATGTGTGTGTGTAGGTGA
>JAPQNM010000001.1:2873225-2895725 GCA_029783475.1 Metacarcinus magister | reverse complement strand
TTATGCTAAACTATGAATATTCTCTTGTATAGAATTGACTGAATTTTTATTATTATTATTAGCAGTATTTCAATTGGGTTTGTGTCAGTGAACTTATTTTTTCTCATATAGATAATTGTACTGTGATTATGTGGTGTTTGGAAGAGAGAGAGAGAGAGAGAGAGAGAGAGAGAGAGAGAGAGAGAGGAGAGAGAGAGAGAGAGAGAGAGAGAGATTGGGTACGTGGTCTGTAAGAATGTTTAAATAATAATAATAATGATAAATAAATAATGTATGAACTCATAATTCTTTTGAGTTGTGTATAAATTGATTTGGAATATTAGGATTCAAAATACGATAGTTTCAATTTGACACAAAACTTTAATTTACTCAAACTTAAAAATTAAATGTTAAAAATAAAATGAAGTCAGATTCGTGTTCGTCATACTAGGAACCCATGATACACACACACACACACACACACACACACACACACACACACACACACACACACTAGAACACACAAGTCACCCTTTAAAAGAAAACGAAGATGTAAAACAAAAAAAACTACATAATATGAACACATGACAGTAGTAGAAACACACGAAACACAAACACAACAAGCTCGGAACATTACGAAACACTCAACACAGGAGCGGTAAGTAAGGGAACATTTTCATAACTTTCGTTCACATGGCTGGTGAGAGGTAGATAGAGGGAGAAAGGGTCGTCCCCAGCTTGTGTATGACGCAGGGAGTAGTGGTATGGGCGTGCAGGATCGTCCCCAGCCCTTATGTGTGTGTGTATGCCAGCTGACTGGAATTTTCCCCTTGTGTGTGTCTGTGTGTGTTCTGCAGTGGTGGTGTGAAGGTGGCTGCTCCGTCTGTGTCTGTGTCTGTGTCTGCCAGTCTGTGCTGCAAACATGAACGGGGGAGGTGCGATCTTACCTACTCTTGTGTCTGTGTGTGTGTGTGTGTGTGTGTCCACCCCCAAAAAACACGTGCTTACAACTTTGATAGTGCAAAATAATAGTAATAATAATGATAATAGTGATGTGAGTAGGTAATTGTTGCGTTAATGTTGGGTGGTAAGTGAAACAATATGGTGACCTATTATAATGAAGTGTTGAGGAAAGTCAGGTAGAAGGTGATTGTTTACATGGCGGTCCAGGTAACGTGTGTGTGTGTGTGTGTGTGTAGATATGGCGGTGACACCTGTCTATGTGTGTGTTTGTGTTGATAATGGTTGTTAATATAGAAATAGTAGTAGATGTATTAGTAGTAGTAAATGTGTCAAATGAGATAATGATATGTATTGATAGTGTGTGCGTGTGCGTGTGTGTGTGTGCGTGTGTGTGTGTGCGTGTGTGTGTGTGTGTGTGTGTGTGTGTGTGTGTGTGTGTGTCAGTTATCTTCTCTTTATAGAAATGCGTAAAATATATTAATAGAATGTAAAAAAAATATATTACTTTCTGAAGAAAAAAAGAGAAGCTAAGTGTGCCAGGAATAATGATAAAAAATGAGTTATTTCTATTCTCTCTCTCTCTCTCTCTCTCTCTCTCTCTCTCTCTCTCTCTCTCTCTCTCTCTCTCTCTCTCTCTCTCTCTCTCATACGGGCCGTGTGTACATTTACATGCCCAATAGCATACAGTGTCCTTGGTGTGTGTTTGTTGTGTGTGTGTGTGTGTGTGTGTTTTGCATACATGTAGTACAAACAGATGTGAATATGTTTTAATTTACGTAAAATATCTGTAAAAATTTGATAAACAGAATTATATGATGTATTTGAAGAGAAAATAAGAAAGGTCTTGTATAGTGAGTCACCTGATGGTAGGATTAAGAGACCACAGCTTTCTACCGTATAAGTGTGAAAGGTCAGGAGGTGGAGGAGGAGGAGGAGGAGAGGCTGGTGTCGCTGGTTGCAAGTGTGATATTTTTATTTTGTATTATTATTATTATTATTATTATTATTATTCAAGGAGTGGTATAGATAAGGTCAGGTTTGTGAGATTGATTACAGGTGAACAAAGATACATGTACGAGGTAATTATTATCTGTCTAGGTTAATTAAGGGAAAGGAAAGGAAAAAAAAACAATTAAACAGAATTACATTTACTTTTAATCAATTGTAATTCACTAACAGTTAAATAAAGGTAAACCAAATAACATTAATCCGTTATATTGCGTCCATTTAGAGGTCATCTTTATGTATTTGTGTTTTCATATGAGAGCATCAGCCAGTAAAGTTAGATAATATTGCCGTCGTTCTTATGAGGCAAGCAGGGGTCAAATGGTAATTGATATTATAGTAATGATAAAACTGAGTCCAGATTCGTGATCAGCACGCCCGAGAACATCTGTGTAGCAATTTTCATGAGATTCGAAGTTGTCAAAATTTTCATGAAATTTTCAAGGGTACCCCCTTAGAATTTTTGGAGAAATCATGTTTTATTTAATAACTTGAAAACTATGAGGTTTACGTAATAAAAGTATATAATAGTAAAGAAAGAGCAGAAGACGCTCGTTCTTTTGAGCTATAGTGAACTGGAATTAGAATGTAATTATAGAAGTAAGAGTGGAAATAATTAAACATCTTTGTTATTTACAAAACCTACATTTTCTCCAAATATATGAAAGTTATTGGAAAGAAAATGATGCCATTAGATAGATTTGATCAAGCTCCATAATTTTGCTTCTATGCATTTTTCCTGTAGGAGTAATACTTTCGTAGTAAAATGGGAAAGAAACTTTTCTACCTCAATTCTGGTCGAATTTTCGGACCATAAAATCGAAAATCCATTTCCTTCACAGATGTGACGGAAATGGATAGTAATTGATAAAACTGAGTCCAAATTCTTGATCAGCATGCCCGAGAACGCATATGTACCAGTTTTTATAAGTTGCGTCGAAATATTAACAAAACCTAAACCTATATAACCAAAACTACTTTTCCCACCCGTAGACCCGTAGTAGTAGGGGCAGACAGGTAGGGGAAGGAGGGGTGGACAGGTAGGTAAGGGAGGAAGGTGTAGGGTTAAATGAAGGGAGGGAGCAGGTGAAGGGGAGTGTATAGTGAGTCATACAGGTAAGGCAGGGAGGGTGTGTGAGGGGGAAGGAGGGAGGGATGGGCCAGACAGGTGTGCTTTAGTGAGGCTAGACACGTGTTCTTAATGACTAAAGGTAACTCAAATACTTCCTAATATACATAGGTGTGTTGGTGGTGATGTAATCCTTTATAATCGTCCTTTGCAGAGTGTAAGGTGGAGGTGCAGTCTGAGAAGGAGGCGAAGGATATCTGGCGTTCAGCTGATGCAGTGTGTTTTGATGTGGACTCAACAGTCATACAGGAGGAAGGGCTGGACAAACTGGCGGAGTTCTGCGGACGAGGCGAGGCGGTGAAGAAACTGTAAGTGAGAGAGAGAGAGAGAGAGAGAGAGAGAGAGAGAGAGAGAGAGAGAGAGAGAGAGAGAGAGAGAGAGAGAGAGAGAGAGAGAGATAGTGATAGTGTTTATGTTGATCTGCTTCCATGTTTGCTTAACCTACATTCTCTCTTGATCTCCTAGTATTATTATTATTATTATTATTATTATTATTATTATTATTATTTATTACTCCTTCCTCCGTTCATTTATAACTTCTTTTTAGATTTTTATTTTTATTAATACCATTTCTACACCAACATCCCATGAATAGTATAGCCTTGGCGCGCACACACACACACACACACACACACACACACACACCTGTACCAGTCTTATGTAATCAATGTCTCTATATCTATCAAATCACACCTCACCTCCACCTCCTCACTCCTTACACCCAAATATTAAACAGGTAAAGGTGTGAAGAATAGAAGAATACAGTTAATTACACAGGTTAACCATCACTAATCCGGCATGAGCAAACAAAACAGTGGCGCACCAAACCGGGAAATTCATGCCAGAAAACTGATGGAACCTGAATATTGATTGCCGGATTAGTGATAGTCAACCTGTACTAGAATAACCTCATCCTCTGCTTACTTTCCCTCCCTCTACAGGACCATCCAGGCCATGCAAGGCTCCATGGACTACCGGGAGTCACTCAGGCAGCGGCTCAACCTACTACAACCTCGCCTAGAAACCATCAGCAAATATACCCGAGACAACCCACCCAAGCTGACCAAGGATGTCGAGTGTGTAGGCCTGTGTGTGTGTGTGTGTGTGTGTTCTTTGTTCATCTGTTATCCTCTAATCTCTGTTCTTATCAGCAGCATCTTCAGTGGAGGTTTTTTAGTTTGATAAGACTGTGTTTGTACTTGTGGCTGTAATCTCATTAAATTAGATTAGAAAAAAAAAAAAAATTTCATAAATATCTTGTTAATTTTTATGTTTTGGTATAATATGTATAGCTCTCTCTCTCTCTCTCTCTCTCTCTCTCTCTCTCTCTCTCTCTCTCTCTCTCTCTCTCTCTCTCTCTCTCTCTCTCTTTAATAACACAAAAAATGTCTGTAGTATAGTATCCTCCTCTATTTTCATTCTTTACTATAAAATATACATGGCTGTGTTTTCCACAAGGTCATTGTGTTCCCTTTTATCTGTTTTTCCTGCCGACATGTTGCCGGAGGGTGGGAGAGAGCCTTGTTCTGTTCTATCCTGTTCTCAAACTCTTAGTGTACTTGTAGTAGTTATAAACCAATAGGTCTTCTGGTGTCTGTTCTTCTCATGTATTCTCTTTCCCTAATAACTATCACCTTGCATCCCCTCCCTAAGCTAACCTTCAAGCTCTGTATGGTGTTTCCCTTCCTGCAGTAAGTTGGTGGAGGTGCTGCAGGGCCGAGGTGTGGACGTGTACCTGGTGTCTGGTGGCTTCCGTTCCCTCATCGCACCTGTCGCCAAAATGCTCAACATTCCTCTTGAAAACATCTTTGCAAACAGAATCAAGTTCTTCTTTGATGGTGCGTGGCAGTGGCGGTGAGAGAGAGATAGAGAGAGAATAAACGAATAATTTTTTTATAATTGAAATAAGTAGTGTTTTTTCTTTAATAGTGTGTGACTCCCTTCCCTTCATCACTACATCAGTAAACACATTGACATCCTTCCGCCCTGTTAGTCATCTCCATGTACGTGTTGACCCGTTAATCTGCACTCAGGTGACTACGGTGGCTTTGACGAGAGCCAGCTGACCAGTCGTCAATGTGGCAAGGCGGAGGTGGCGTCCTATCTGAAGAAGCAGGAAGGGTACACACGCCTTGTTATGGTGGGGGATGGTGTGACGGATCTGGAGGCGTTTCCCCCAGCAGATACCTTTATCGGTGAGTGTGTGGGTGTGTGTTAAGGCCTCGGAAGACTACAGGACGACTATCAATAATCCAGCAATCAATATTCCAGTTCCATCAGTTTTCCGGCATTAATTTCAGATCACAGTTTCAAAGTTCCCAAGTTGGTGCATCACTGTTTTCAGGAGGTGCTGTTTATGTTAGTTTTGATGGCGCTGTACCCAGAATTAGGTGTTTGCTCATGCCGGATTATTGATAGTCAACCTGTAATATAATACCATGCGTAAAAAGAAAAATGTAGGTGTAAAGATTGTGTTCTCATGTTTGTGTATATGTATGTGTGTCTGTTTGTACGTGTGTATGTGTTGATTTCACCTACAATCTCATCTTGCATCAAATTATTATGTTTTGGAAAGACGGTGTTATGCATGATTTAATCTATATTGTTTATTCCTTAAGTAGAGGCCATTCACCTCTACCTATACACTGTGACACTGCATACACACACTTACACACTTTACACGATACACACCCATCCAATCAGCCACACTTACACACACTCATCCGATCCATCTTTCCAGGTTTTGGCGGGAACGTAGCGAGGGAGGCAGTGAAGAGCAAGTCACCATGGTTTGTGTACGACTTCCAAACCTTGATTACTGAGTTAGAACAGGACGCCTAACACAGACTAACAGCGTCTCTATAGTGCGCTGACCTATCAAAACACACACCATGCACCCTCGCCTCCCACCACCTTGCTTAGGGTGTGTATAGGGTGTATTAGGGTAATCTGAGGGACTTTTCACCATGTTTCCATATTATTATTTATCATTTTAGGGTTTATAAGGGTTAGGTGTAGAGAATGGTGTTGTTATTTTTGTTTATTTATATTTTTAAAAGGTGGGATGGGATGGGAGGTGTAATGTCTTCCTCTTCTTGGTCTATTTGTTTAGGGTGATGTGTAGGGGTGGTGTGTTGTATGATCACCCCTTTCCCCGCTGTTTGAAGGGGTGATGGTTGTGTGGAGGGTGAGGGGAGAGGAAGGGGTGTGTGCTGTGTTATGTTTGTTCTTGATAACAGTTTTGTGGAGGTGAGGAAGGGAAGGGAAGGGGATATTGAGAGATAAGAATATAGAACAGGAGGAAGGGTTGTCATTATATAGTTGTGTTTATTAATTTTTTTCTTCCTTCTTCCTTCTTTTATCACTTTATATCCTTAATTCACAGTGATATGTTAGTGCAGGTGACAACACACTAACTCTCACATTCTTCTTAATAACTCTACCTAACACACTGCTCTTCAATACTTATCTAATTCATCTTATCTTGTTCCCTTCCTGAATTTAATATATACACTTATCTCATGTGCCATTTTAATAATTTACATAATATCAAACACATTGTTATCTTTTCGATTCAATACGTTTTTGGATTTTGTCTGTTTATCCATTTTTATTTTTACTACTTAACCTAACTTTCCCTTTCTTTTTTTTTCTCTACAATCTCATAGCTAAAGGGAATAGTCTCTACCTTATTCTCACCTCCTCCTCACAGTTTAAGTTTCTATTCTCTGCCTCACACCCTTATACTGTACCCTCACACTCCTTACCACACCACTACTGCAGCACCATTAGTATTATTTCACTACTAATCACCAGCTCACCAGCACCACACACCCTCATCTTGGCAATATTCAGTCATAAACCTCTATAAAAGCACCTTGATTTTCATATATGTATTCATTATCTGTTTATTAATCCGTAATCTCTTTGCTATCTGAACCATATATTTTCACACTCAAACCTTCCACACTGACCATCCATATCATATCTGACCTTCCCTTCCTTTTGCAGCTAGTTAGAAAGACTTGCAATCTTTTATATAACATTCTATTTCCTCTATTCTATATGTTCCTTATTTATATTATCCTTAGTTAGAAGGGAAGAAGGTGAAGGGAGTTTGTTGTATTATTTTCTCCCTTCCTCTTATAGGTCATCATGAAGGGGTGAAGGGAAGGAGTTATCTGTTATGTGATGTGATATATGCATGAGACAGTGTAAGGGTTAGTGTAGTGTTGAGATACAGTGATGGGAAAGGGAGGAAGTTCAGGGAATCGTTGCCTTTATTTACACTTAAGGGACTCTCTCTTAGATGCAAGGGTCTGTGTTAAGAGTGTAATGCCTTATGTTAATGAAACCTTACCAGTGAAATGAATGATGGAGAAAGTGGATGAATATACGAGGATGATTCTATGACTGAACAGAGGGAGAGGATGGGAGGCGAGTGTTTACATATGGGGAGGCGGAAAGGTAGACTAAAGATGTGTTGGCATGTTAAGGGGAGGGTGGAGAGTGGTTGTGTGAAAGGAGTAAGAGATCTGAATGTAGTTTGTCGAGTTTTAAAAGGGTGGGATGGTGATTGAGTCTTGAAATAATGATGGAAAAGTATGGTGAAGATGATGCTAGTGAAGTAAATGGCTATGGTGAAGATGGCAACAGAACTACATAATAGTAATAATGATATGCTACCTAGTAATAATAATGCTACTTATAATAGTAATATATAATGGTGATGATGATGATGATGATGATGAAAGGTGAATATGCATTAATCAAAGTCATCTGATTCCTAATAGTGTGACAATATTAACATCTTTTCCAAATTATACTTTCTTTGTTCACATTAATTTAAAAAAAACATTAAAAACCTTATATCTGTATACAAAATAGTACATGTATGCGTGTGTGTGTGTGTGTGTATGGGTGTGTGTGTACCTTTATTTTTTGAAGTTGTTTGAGTCCTCCCCTAAAAGTGTTATTAGATAAGACTCTTGCCACATACCTTTCTGGGTGAGCTGTGAGGTGATGGACGGGCGTGATAAGTCTTGTGGTGGGCGTCTTGATACCAGGTAATTGGGTTAATATAAGAATAAAAGTAATGTTTAATGCGTCTTATAGATAATAATGCAAATTGAGTGAATGGTTTAGTTCAAGGAAGATGAGGTTGTAATAGATGAAGGAAAATGATGCTTAGAAGGGAAAATATATTAAAGAAAGTGTGTGATTTAATTTTTTTTTAAGTAAAGAAGAAATTATTAAAGTTAGTTAGGAATTCGGAAGTTAGAATGAAAAAAAAATATTGACATGTAGGAAAATTATGCTTAGAGAGGAAAATATGTAGAAGAAATTGTATGTGTGTGTGTGTGTGAGAGAGAGAGAGAGAGATAGATAGATAACGTGTATAGTCCTTAAGTCATTGAAGTGTATAAGTAATTCCTTCCATCATCAGAACAATAACCAAAGTATTTTTTTGTATAATCATTGTTTGTCACCGAGATAAAACACTGACTTCCGCATGTGATGATGTGTTTGTTTGATTCCGTGGTTGCCTTCCTGACGCACGCACACCTGTTCATGTAGACAGGGGGGGGGGTTGAATGTTTTTTTTTATTTATTTATTTATTTATTTATTTATTTATTTATTTATTTTTTATTTATTTATTTATTTAATTTTTTAATACCTTTTCTTTCTTTCTTTCTTTCTTTCTTTCTCCTCTCCTTTTGTTCTTTTTTTTCCCCTCCTCTTGTTCCTTTTATTTTTTTTCACCTCTCTCTCTCTCTTTTCCTCCTCCTCTTTCTTACTATATCAGATTTGCAATGAAAAGTTAAGGTGGAGTCAATGTTATCTACACTACCCACCAAGTGATTCTCAAGACAGTGTTCAATGACTCACACATTTAATCAAACAGATATACGCAACTGTCCTTCATTATCGTCTCCAGTATCATCTTGACCTCTACCTGACCACCCCACCCACCTGCCAACGACACTCAGTCAACCCATCTCACTCCTTACACACACACACACACACACACACACACACACACACACACACACACATATTACCTTACTTACATATCGCGTGTGTGTTTCCATATAATTAACAATCTATATAGACCTACACCTGCCTACCACCACCTATTTTTCTTCCTCCCTTCCTCCTTGTTTTGTTTTTATCTCACTTACTAATTTTCTATATTCTCTATTTTCATTTCCTTGTTTTCCTCTCCTCTTCCTCGTCGTCCTCGTCCACGTCGTCGTCCTCAGGTACAGGAGTGCAGTAAGTATGGGTGAAGGGAAGGACAGTGAGGTGAGGGTACAGGTGGGAGTGTGTAGCCTCACCTTACCTCCAAACAGACAGGTAACGATTATTAGCCACTACCTGTCCTCACCACCACCTTAACGACGCTCCCAGGTGCATACACGCCCTCGGAACACCCAGCTAATGTGGGCGGGAGTGACAGGTGTGGGTGTGGTCAAGGTGTTGGGTCTTACCTGTGGCTCCCAGCAGGTGTGTGTGAGGGGATAGACAGGTGTGATATAATATAAATACGACAACTGTAACTAGGTAATGAGTTAGATTCTTTACTTATATTATTATTATTATTACTTATTGATTGATACAGATTGACTTACCTTAATCATACCTGTAATCTAATTTGCATATTAATTTTTGTTCTTATATCTGGATGCGTTCTATGTTATTACCAAACTTAACTTTCTTTGTGTCGTAAATTCATTGACCTTCATCTTATCTATTCTATCTTGTCATTTTTTATTTTAGTGTCAATCATGTACGTCTTTTCAAACTTGACTTTTTGTTATCTTTGTGTTCGTTGTGTGTTGTTGGCGGGTAATGGTAAGTGTCATCAGTTACATAAGTGAACGAGGTGAAGGGGGAGGAGACACTTAGATCCAAGATAAACTCGTTCCCTGCTATACATTATGATGGAATAGTATTGTTACTACTGCTACTACTACTACTGTAAGAGCCATGTCAAGTCATTAGGAAAACCATAGAGATAAATGTACAAGTAGATAATCATAAGTAGAAGTAGATGCGAGACTCTAAGGTGACGGTTCAAAGGGTTAACATTGCCTCACCATACACTCCAAAACAGACACAGCACAGACATAACAGTGTGTTGAAGTCACCCTCGATTTGTAAACATAACAGCTCGCCTTGAACCACGTGGAGTAAAATTTCGAATGCTTTGCTATTGTTGGGGAATAATTTATAAAGTAAAGTAAAGTAGAGACCCTCACATGAGAGAGAGAGAGAGAGAGAGAGAGAGATATCAATTAGGGTTGTGTTTATAGTTGAAATGACTGGCGTGGCATACATTATGATTAGGGTTAGGCCACTTGTAGATAGCTAGAGTCAACATCAAGGTTAACCGGAGTACATCTGTGGATATACTCGTAGGTGACTGTAGTGTGGTAGTTGTAGTGTAGTGGAGTGGTGTGGTAAGTGTGGTGGTGGTAATAGTAGTAGTACAATATCATAACATAGACATACCTTTTTTCCATTATTATTATTATTACTTATAGCCTTACCTGTCTTCTGTCTCTCCTTTGTGACAGACAGATGGAGATGGTGAAGGATCCTCCGCCGCCCGCAGGTGTGGGCGGGGTTCGGGCGGGCGGGCTTGGCTTTGTAATGACCGCCCTTCTACTGGTGGCACAGATGGCTGGGGGTGGCTTCCTCTCCCTCCCCAAGGCTGTGGCTAATGCAGGTGTGTGTGTGTGTGTGTGTCGCTGTCCTTCCTCTGTGGTTCCATTTGACGTGTACAAGCCATTCTCTCTCTCTCTCTCTCTCTCTTTCAATTTTCACCAGTATTTCGTGTTCTCCAATTGCCTTTACCCTTTCATTTTATTCTCTGCACTGTTATTTTACGAAGGAATGTTCTTTATACACCTGTCACAGTTTTGTTTGTGCACACCTGTACCTCACCTTCTACCTCACCTCCACATAACAGGATGCGTTTTATAAGTTTTTTTTTTTTTCAATAACTTATATATATTTAAAAAAAAAAACATTCATTTTTGCACCCCACCAGTCTCGTGTATCACTGTGTGTGTGTGTGTGTGGGTGTGGGTGTGTGCCTGGATAGTTAGCCTGGGAAGGACGGGACACAGGACATCTGTCTCGGTGTTGGTGTGCACTGTGGCAGCGACCAATAGGTTTGAAATGTATTGGTGTGGAAGGATGGAACCACTCCTACACTACTTATTATTCACATGTAACCACAGGTGAATATAAGAACATAAACAATAATAATCACCTTCCTCCTCCTTGGTGTTGGTCAGGTTGGCTTGGCATTGCAATGATGTTGGTGTTCTGTGCCGGCGTTGGGTTCTCGGGCACCAGATTGGGCAAGTGTTGGGTCATACTGGAAGAACGATGGCCACACCTGTACGCGGGGGGATCCAGGCAACCCTACATGGACATTGCTGCACAGGCATTGGGCAAGCCGGGCAGGTGGGTACGTGTGTGTAGGGTATGTATGTATGTGTGTGTGTGTGTGTGATCATGGTTGTGTTTGACCCTTGTTCCTCCCTTCATAGGCTGATCTCCATGTTCTGTGTGCTTGTGTCCGTGTTCGGTGCCACCACTGTGTTCCTGATCCTGATGGCGTCCTTCGTCGCTGACCTGGTGCCCGCCCTGTCTGTGTGTGAGTGGCTGCTGGTGGTGACGGTCTTCGTGGTGCCCTTCACCTGGCTGGGCACACCTAAGGACTTCTGGTGAGTGGTAACCCCGACCTAACCTCACATAACCTAACATAACATAACCTCATCAGTATCATAAATCCTTTGTAATTTTTTTTATAATCCTTTTTAATTCTTTGTAATCTTTAGTAACTTTTAGTAATCCTTAGTAGTCATTTGGAAATCTTTTGTAATGTTAAGTAATCATTCGTAATGTTTAGTAATCCTTTATAACTGTTTGTAATCGTTTGTCACCCATTCGTCCCGTCGTGGAGGCAAGCGTCAGTGACTGCTGCCGCCTCCACGGGCATCACCTGCCTCATCATCTTCGTGGAGCTGCTCATTGAGATGCCCGACTACCCCGACCCTTACTACAGGAACCCAACCCTATACTCCTTCTCACTTGGGTTTGGCTCCATCCTGTTTGCCTTCGGTGGGGCCTCCGTCTTCCCCACCATCCAGAACGACATGGCAGACCGATCACTCTTTGGACGGAGTGTGGTGCTGGCGTTCATAGGTGACCAGTGGTATTATCATTTAATTATCATTGTGTTTTTTATATATATCATCCATTAGACCGAGTAGCAATGTGTTATCATGAATATTGACACGCTCTCTCCACCCTACAATTTTTTCCCCTCTCCCCTTTTTGTTCTATTTTTACCTTTCCTGTGTCCCTCCACCACCATTTCCTTCCTTTTTCCCTCTATTTTTACCTGTTGTCGTCCGTGCATTAATCCAAGCCTCATGCCCTGAGCCCCACCCTCCCTTGCAGGCCTGTTGTTCATGTACTTGCCGGTGGCCGTGACAGCATACGTGGGGATCGGCTTTGACTTGAAGAGTAACATTCTGCTGAACATGCAGACCGATAAGGCTGTGATCAAGGTAGCGATTGTGTTGGAGATCCTCAACCTGATGGGCACTTACCTCATTGCATGTAACACTGTGTTCCAGGCATGTGAAGAAACACTAAACATTGAGAAAGGTGTGTGTGTGTGTTGTTATTGGCTTGTATCTTTCCTCCCTCACTCTCCACCTTGTCCTCTTCCACCTCCTTTCGTTTCCTTCCCATATCCCTTCCACCTTCACCCTCTAACCACCTTGTCCTCCTTCTCATCCTTGTACAGGGTTCGGGTGGCGTCGGTGTGCGGTACGGTCAAGTATCGTGCTATTACAAATGGTGATCGGCCTCGCCATCCCAAGTTTCGACAAAATCCTCAACTTAATCGGAGGTTCGTCTGTGACCGTGTGTACCTTCCTACTACCTGGCATTGCTTACCTCAAACTGGCAGACATGAAGGGCGACTGGGCACCAATGTGAGTCTACCGCCCCCCGCACCTCACCACCTGTTCACATGAGTTTTCACATTAATCTAACTACTTCTTCCTCCTCCATTACTTCCTCTACATCCCTTTTATTCTATTTTCTTACCCTCCTTTTACCTCCTTAGTCCCTTACCTTACCACCTGTTCACCTCAGTTTTAACATTGATCTAACTTCTTCCTCTGGTATTTGAGGGAACAAAGAACATAAGAATCCTGTACACCTATTACTAATTGTTACCTTCCTCCATATACTTTACCAAACTTTATTTTAAACATTATACAATACTCAGATTCACTCTATACCTTACCATTAAGTCTAATCCACTCCTCCACCTACCCTGTCTCTTACCTTGAATCTGTATACACTCAAGTTGAACCCATTACTACCAGAACTACCATCACCACCTTACTTATAGACCTTTAATGCAACCTTTTGACCCAACACACCCCTTAGGAACACTTAGGTCACATAGCACTCCTCCCCTCACCTCACCTCTCCCTCTCTCCCTCTCCCAGATCCGTGCCGCTGTGGGAGAGGACGTTAGTGATCTGCATCGTGATCGTGGGCGTGGTGGGCGGCGTCGTATCCACCGTGACTGCCTTCATGGACATCTTTCAAGCAGATTCTTTGGGCATCTCCTGCTTCGTGAACTTCATCCCAGAAGATGAGTAGAGGTGGGTGTGTGTGTGTGTGTGGTGGGAGGTAGTGTTCTTATGTAGTGAGATAAAACACACACACACACTAATGTTCTCGCTGCAGGGTCGAGGTGTGGACGTGTGTGTGTGTGTGTGTGCGTGTGCATAGTAAACATAAATGCACACGCACGCCGCCCTCTCCCTTCTACATGTGCACGTCTGCGTGAGGAAATGAAACAAAGAAGTTTGAAAAAATATTTGATTCCTAATGACATTGTACTCGTGTGGATTAATAAATGTTATGTTATGTTATGTTATGAAGAACACGAGGTAAAGAGAGTGAGCTGGGTTGTAAGTTACCTTCCTTCTTTCCTACCTTACTGAATAAATATAAGAATGACCTCTTTTAACCTATCCTTCCCTTCCTTCCTTACTGAATAAATATAAGAATGACCTCTTTTAACCTACCTTTCCCTTCCTTCCTTACTGAATAAATATAATAATGACCTCTTTTAACCTACCCTTCCTTCCTTCCTTCCTTCCTTCCTTCCTTCCTTCCTTCCTTCCTTCCTTCCTTCCTTCCTTCCTTCCTTCCTTAATTCATTGTTATCACTCACACAGACAGACTATAATAACTAACGGTGGACTGTTTACACCTCCACACAAGACCACGTGGGTTTGTTTACATCATGGAGCGCCGCGGAGACTTGCCCAAATGTCGTACAGCAAACACTACAATACATATTATATACCCGTTTTAATAATAATAATAATATATACTTTATTTAGTCTTTTTGTGTGTTACAGAAAAGAAACTTGCTTTGGATTGGGCTCCTAAGTCTTTATAAAACTACAGTATAACACGTTTTCTGCCTATACGCCCTATTGGTTAAATGTGTATTGTTGTATTGCAATATTCAGATTCGTATTTAAGTGTTACATCTCCAGTAATATCATTCATCAAGTGTTGAAAATTCATGTGGTTTTTTTTATCATACTTTAGTTTCAAAAGTGATATTTCCAACGGAGAGAGAAAATATACCGATTGTTGTATATTTAGTGAAGCGAAGAATGTATACGACAAGTGTGTGTGTGTGTGTGCGTGCGTGTGTGTGTGTGCGTGTGTGTGTGTGTGTGTGTGTGTGTTACTTAAACTTGCAGCTTATAAATACAGGATGCGTCTGTTAGTGTCTATCCTTGTACGTATCCTGCCTGTGACTAGGACCTGCGCGCGCACACACACACACACACACACACACATACACACATACACACACATTATTATTTATTGACGTATAGATATAAAAAAAAAGCTGTGAACAGATGAAAAAAAATCTCTCTCTCTCTCTCTCTCTCTCTCTCTCTCTCTCTCTCTCTCTCTCTCTCTCTCTCTCTCTCTCTCTCTCTCTCTCTCTCTCTCTCTCTCTCTCTCTCTCTCTCTCTCTCTCTCTCTCTCTCTCTCTCTCTCTCTCTCCAATTTACATTCCTTTAATCTTCTCTCTGAAATGTTTATTGTTTTGTTTTGCTATGTAAGTATAAGTGTTTGTTATCTCGACGTGAGCGTGTTTATGTATGTATTTATGTATGGTAGTGAAGGTTATGTAGACTATATTTATTTGTATTTTGTTAGATTTTTTAGAATGCGAGAGAGAGAGAGAGAGAGAGAGAGAGAGAGAAAATAATAATAACTGCATTCTCATCCTGATGTTTACGATCTTCAAATATAAATAAAGTACATGAGAAAAGAATCACAGAATTATCTTATCACAAATGTCATGCTCATACATTTTGTCTTCCCTTACCTTTGCCTTCACTGTGCTGTAATAGAAGTAGTAGTAGTAGTAGTAGTAGTAGTAGTAGTAGTAGTAGTAGTAGTAGTAGTAGTAGTAGTAGTAGTAGAAAACAATATTAATAATCTTTTGACTCAACACAACACATTCAAAACACCAAGATCGTTTCCTTCAAGATAAAAAAACAGAAATAATTGAAGTCAGTTTTTCAGTGGTGTGTTTGGTAATACTCTCACGTGCTGTCTATTGCCTTGTTATGTCTAGTCGGGCTGTTGCTGTCTGTGCTTCCTTTACCTAGTGATATCATATTGTAGTATTATATCTCCCTTCCCTCCTTTCCCCTTTATTCTTATAGGCTAAACTGGAACATATAGATGGTAGACACACACACACCCACACACACATACACATACACATACACACATACATGCACTCAGTGACACATATACAAACAGTGTTATAACCGGCCTGTCATCCCTACGCGTAAGATAAGACGAAATATGTAATAAAAAACAGGTCCTCCCCACTCATGTATTATCGAAATGCCCTCCCGCCCGCGCCCTGCCCCGCCCCGTCCACCCACTCAATGATCAGTCAGTCAGTCAGTCAGTCGGTCAGTCAGCCTCACACCACATACACACAGACTCAACTCTCTCACCCTCGCTAACACTGACTATATCTTGTGTGTGTGCTTCTAAGGGTGGATAATTAAGAACTTACATCTATTTACTTAGTACTCCTCCTCCTCCTCCTCCTCCTTTCCCCTTGTTCCTTCTTTGTATCTCCCCTTCCTCCTCTTTGTCCATTTCTCTTTGTACTATTTTTGTTTTCTATTTTCTGTATTGTCCTCTTCGTCCCTCTCTCCTTTATTCTCGTTCTCCTACACCTCCTGATCCTCGCCCTCCTCGCCCTCCTCGTCCTCCTCGTCCAGTAGAATGTCGCGTCACTCGTCCACGTCGTCGTCCTCAGGTACAGGAGTGCAGTAAGTATGGGTGAAGGGAAGGACAGTGAGGTGAGGGTACAGGTGGGAGTGTGCAGCCTCACTTTACCTCCAAACAGACAGGTAACGATTATTAGCCACTACCTGTCCTCACCACCACCTTAACGACGCTCCCAGGTGCATACACGCCCTTGGAACACCCAGCTAATGTG
This sequence comes from Metacarcinus magister, assembly GCA_029783475.1. Lineage (NCBI taxonomy): Eukaryota > Metazoa > Arthropoda > Malacostraca > Decapoda > Cancridae > Metacarcinus > Metacarcinus magister. Next base: position 2,879,039 of record JAPQNM010000001.1, on the reverse strand, counting down.
GGCGGGAGTGACAGGTGTGGGTGTGGTCAAGGTGTTGGGTCTTACCTGTGGCTCCCAGCAGGTGTGTGTGAGGGGATAGACAAGTGTGTTTGGGAATCGTTCAGGTGTGATGGTGAAATATATACATTAAAATAAGAAAAATTTTAATGGATTGGTAAATGGTAGAAGTAAATTATTATATTTCTGAGTTTTTTATTTTCATTTAGTTTTTGGTGTGAAAAGTTTGGACAAGTAATGGATTCCACTTCATGTTTATCTAATCTTATGTTGTTGTTGTTGTTGTTGTTTTTATCTGTTCATTGTGTTTGTTTGTCTGTTTGTTTTGTTTGTATATTTTAGGGTGGATTAATTTCTTTCATTCGTTAATTCTTTGGTAATTAGATTTCTTTCTTTCTTCTTTACTTTGTTTCCTTTCCTTATGTCCTTCTTTCTTTTTATGGATATTCTTTCTTCTTTTCTTTCTTTTTTTTTTTCCTTCCTTTTATACCTTTGTTTACCTTTTGTTTGTCTTGGTTACACACACACACACACACACACACCTGAGTTAGGTCAACATCTTTCTCTTATCAATGACTCACTCTCTCGAGAAACTTTTAGCATTATCACGATGATAGAAACACCAACAACAACAATGATGATAACAATAATAATAATAATAATAACAAAAACAATAATAATAACAATAGTAATAGTAATGATAATAATAATAATAATAATAGTTGTAATAGTAATAGTAGTAGTAGTAGTAGTAGTAGTAATTAATACAATGATAGTAATACGGGGCAAGGTTTTTGACCTTCATTATAGAGATGAGATAGAAACTCTTATCATACCATCTTATCTTTATATATCTTTCTCTCTCGATCAATCAATCAAAATATCTATCAAAATATCTGTTTGTCTATCCTAAATGTATACTCTTTTATTTCCCTCTTAACAAAACCAAGTGATATGTTAAAAAGCTTCCTTTAAAGTCGTGTTAACCTTTGTTCTCCCCGTGACAGGAAGATGGAGGTGGTGGAAGGCCCTGCGTCGGGTGGTGGTGATGGCGGGGCTCGGAAGGGCGGGCTGGGCTTCGCTACCACGGCCTTGTTCCTGATTACACAGATGGCGGGAGCAGGCTTCCTATCCCTACCCAAGGCCGTGGCTAATGCTGGTGTGTGTGTGTGTGTGTGTGTGTGGAGATATGAAAGCCTTATATAGTGTTACATTAATATTCATTGCTATTCAATACATACAGGTGGTACTACACTAGCTCTTATGAATAAATAATGATGATATGATAACATGATGTAGTATTACCATGTCAGAGTTCATTACAATACCATTAATATTTACATTGCACCTGTTGGTCTCCTTGGTGATGGTCAGGTTGGCTTGGCATTGTGATGATGATCGTGTTCTGTGCCGGGGTTGGGTTCTCGGGCACCAAATTGGGCAAGTGTTGGGTCATACTGGAACAACGATGGCCACACCTGTACGCGGGGGGGGCCAGGCAACCCTACATGGACATTGCTGCACAGGCATTGGGCAAGCCGGGCAGGTGGGTACGTGTGTGTGTATGTGTGTAGGGTGTGTATGTGTATATGTGTGTGTGTGTGTGTGTAGTCCTGGTACTGAGTCATCCTTCCTCCCTTGGTAGAATCATCGCCCTGATCAGTGTGTTCATCACCCTGTTTGGCAGCAGCATTGTCTACCTCATCCTAATGGCGTCCTTCCTCACTGACCTGGTGCCCGCCCTGTCCGTGTGTGAGTGGCTGCTGGTGGTGACGGCCCTGGTGCTTCCTTTAACCTGGCTGGGCACACCTAAGGACTTCTGGTGAGTGGTGACCCCGATCTAACCTCAACCTAACCTAACCCAACCAAACCTAACATAATCTAAACAAACCTAACCTGACCTAACCAAATCTAACATAACCAAACCTAACATAACCTAAACAAATATAACCTAACCTAACTTAAACAAACCAAACTTAACCTAACCTACCACCTCATCAGCCTCCCTCCACTCGTACAGGCAAGCGTCCGTCATCGCTGCCACCTCCACCGTCATCGCTTGTCTTGTCATCTTCGTGGAGCTGATCGTGGAGAGTTCTGAGTTTACAGAACCTTACTACAGGAACCCTACCGTTTACACCTTCGCACTTGGGTTTGGCTCCATCCTGTTTGCCTTCGGTGGGGCCTCCGTCTTCCCCACCATCCAGAACGACATGGCAGACCGATCACTCTTTGGACGGAGTGTGGTACTGGCGTTTATAGGCGAGTAGTAGTATTGGTAGTAGTAGTAGTAGTAGTAGTGGTGGTGGTGGTAGTAATTGAACACCATCTCTCTTCCTCTAAGTTTCATCGTCTTTTCCTCACTCTTTCGCTACTTCAAATTTCCTTTCAACCTTATAGTAATGGAGTTCTTCAAGGTTATGTTCTATCACTCACTCATTATCTTCTATTCATCATTGATCTCAGTTGTAGTGATAGTGGTATTTACTCTTAAGCTGATGACTCTATCGTGCATTTTGTATCACCCTCACTACCTCTATCTATCCCTGGCAGGCCTGTTGACGATGTACCTGCCGGTGGCCGTGACGGGATACGTTGTCTTGGGTTACGAGATTGAAAGCAACATTTTCTCTAACCTTGAAACCAGCAAGCCGTTGATACAAGTCGCAATAGTGATGGAGATTCTTAACTTGCTGGGAACCTACATTATCACCTGTAACCCCGTGTACCAGGTGTTTGAGGACCAGTTCAATATTGAGAAAGGTGTGTGTATGTGTGTATTGTATAGTGTTGTGTTATGTTTGGTTTTAATAGTGCCCTTCCACCCTTACCCTCTCACCACCTTGTCCTCCTCCTCCTCCTCGGCCTTGTACAGGGTTCGGGTGGCGTCGGTGTGTGTTACGGTCAACCTTCGTGGTAATACAACTTGTGCTTGCCCTCGCCATCCCAAGTTTCGACAAAATCCTCAACTTAATCGGAGGTTCGACTGTGACCGTGTGTACCTTCCTGCTGCCTGGCATTGCTTACCTCAAACTGGCGGACATGAAGGGCGACTGGGAACCAATGTGAGTCTAGCGCCCCCCCCCCCCTTACATCACCATTATATCCTCTACATCTCTTTTATTCTATTGTCTTACCCTCATTTTACCTCCCTCCCTTCTTTCTCCCAGTGTCGTGCCGCTGTGGGAGAGAACGATGCTGATCCTTATCGTGTGCGTGGGCGTGGTGGGCGGCATTGTGTCCACTGTATCTGCCTTTATAGACATCTTCCAACCATCGTCCATGGGCTTGTCCTGCTTCCTGGACTTCCATCCTATAGTTGATTAGTAAGGGCGTTAGGGGGCGTGGGTGTAGATGGATGGGCGGGGATGGGCGGCTAAGGAGAGGGGCTGGGGTGTTGGGGATCCTGATTAGGTTGTATGGGTGGGTGGGTGTGTGTGTGTGTGTGTGTATGTGTGTGTGTGTGTGTGTGTGTGTGTACCAAGATACTCAAGGAAAACAAAACATATGCACCAAGTCATTAACTTTTTCCTGTCTGATTGAATCGTTTAGAACAGACTCAATCAAAGGACTTAATTAGGCACTTAGACTAAACTAAGGGCTACGTTTACAAAGTGATGATGTGAACACCTTGAATAACTAGTGAAGAAGTGAAGGAAATGTTGACTGTGAGGAATAAAAGTGTATTTGTGTCTTTGTAATAAAGGTGTTGATAATGGGATGAATTTTCACCTCAAAGTGTCACAAATTATCAGGCAAGACTGGTGTGTGGCGTGGTGGTGGTGGTGGTGGTGGTGGTGGTCAACAAGGAATGGAATGAGTGTTGAAATCATCCTTATTAACCTTAAGTATTGGCACCCGGAAGGAGTCCTAATAGAGGCAGGACGTGGCTTGGGTTGGTCATTCACTCTAACTTGGTGAGGTGTTGTGCCCTTGAGTGCTGGAACGATCTCAACTATTAATACACTGGAAAGGAAAGGGTGTCGAGAGGATGTCCAATGGTATCTTGACACACCGGTAATGGGAAAGTTAGGAACAATGTTAAGAATGTTATATACTATGAAGGGAACGTGACTGAGAATAAGCTGGTGGTAACACGAATGATGTTGAGTCTCGGAAAGTGTGTGTGTGCGCGCAACATATGTGCAATCACCACACACTATTAACACAAGTATTCAATGGTGTCAGGTGGATAGCAAGGCCATGTGTTGCATCACCTGATTAAGTGTTTTAATTTGTGGGCCACACTTACAAAAAAAAAGTGTCGCAAGTGTGTCAGAGGAAGAGGATGACCAAAACCTTGAATGAGGACAAGTATGAGGGTAGTGTGTGTGTCCCAAAGTGTTGAGAGTGGAAGGTACAGTGTCCGTTGTGAGTTGAGTAGGTAAGAGTGTGTTAGCTGGAGTGGGGTGAGGGTAGGATAAGAAGGGAACTTTACGCCTTCAGGAAATGTGTAAAGATAAGGATGTGAGGATGCAAAGACAGGAAAGAAGGATCAACTCATACCACTATATAATTCACCTTCATTATCCAATTAACCCAAATGATATCAGGTGTTTGAATAAGGGTGTTTTAGAGTAGATACCTGCAATACTAATGATCTGACAGGTGATATCAGACAGGTGCAATAGATGGGTGTTGCGATACCTGAAAACTGGGACATCGCTCACTTGTTTACCCAATTAGTGTAACATCAAGATAGGACTAATTCATTGTCTTATCTGTGGAGAGATGAATCGAGATTACAGACACCTAAAAAGGAACAGAAGGACAGTGTAGGGAGGCAGAAAAATTGTTGTCATTGTGGTGGTCAGTTGGGTGCGTGACTCTCAGGTGTGTGTGTGTGTGTGTGTGTGTGTGTGCAGGTATAGGTACAGGTAAGGCCAGGTAGGCGCCGCATCATTCACCAGTACTGAGACAACAATGAGCAAAGCGACACAAACTGTTTACTCTTTGTTGTGTTGGTGACTAACTAACAAGGCGACAAACAAACAACTCAGTGTAGACAAACACATCAAGTTTATAACCAAAACGAACACACAATCTTCGTGTTGGTGATTTATGATACAAATAGAAAGTTCAACACAATATTTACAACCCAACCTGGAATTAAGATAAAAAGTTTCACGTGAGTTGAATTAATGGCTTTCCCTGAACACTTGAATCTTGGTAACGCGCTTCAAGTATGCACCAACACCTAACCAGGCCTAACCCAACCTAACCAAGCCTAACCCAACCTAACCCAGCCCAACCAAACCTAACCAAGCCTAACCCAACCTAACCAAGCCTAACCCAACCTAACCAAGCCTAACCTAACCTAACCCAGCCCAACCAAACCTAACCAAGCCTAACCCAACCTAACCCAGCCTAACCCAACCTAACCAAGCCTAACCTAACCAACCCAACCCAACCTAACCCAACCTAACCAAGCCTAACCCAATCTAACCCAGCCTAACCTAACAAACCCAACCTAACCTAACCTAACCTAACCTAACCTAACCTAACCTAACCCAACCTAACATAACTAACACCTTCAAGGCATAATATGTTAAGAGGAGGCGCCTCACCCATTGTAAGAGGAAGGAATGACAAGGAAATCCTCAACACAAGGCAGGAAATTATGCCACAACGATATAAAAAATACATGAAGGAAGAAGGAAATTAAATTGTGAATAAGGAAGTAGAGAGAGAGAGATGTGTGTAAAATGTGAAAAATACTTCATTCTTATTTTACTGTGTGTCTCATAACATTCTTTTCTTTTTTTTCTCTCCCTCTCCCACAGATAATAAGGAACAAAACAAGATGGTGGGGCACAA
>JAPQNM010000001.1:2855725-2868225 GCA_029783475.1 Metacarcinus magister | reverse complement strand
CTCCTTTCACTCTTCCCTATCTTCTTCCTCCACGGTCTGGCGCGGCGGTAAAAATGCACTCTTCCATCCTCTTGGTGGTGCTGATAAGGTGTTTCCCGTCTAAAAATAACACTGTAACATCTTATACCTTATATCTCTCACACAGCTACACTCCATTTACCTACATAAGACCCATTTATTACCTGAAGTTTATTTACCTTAATCCATTCACCTTACCTCTCCTTCCTAATCCTAGAGGTGCCATTTCTACAGGTACATAACTCTACCAATATAGTTTTAACCATATACTCAATTTTAAAGGTATGGTTTTGCACAGGTATCCTCTCGCTGTACTTACCTGTGGCCTTGATTGGATACGTGAAGATTGGTGATGCGGTGCTGAGTAACATTCTGCTGAGTGTGGGCATAACCGATATTGTGATTGTAGCGATATCGATGGAGATTGTGAACCTATTGTGTACCTTCATCATCAGCTCCAATCCAGTGTTCCAGTCCATCGAGGAGCTGTTTAAGGTGCCCAAAAGTGAGTGTGTGTGTGTGTGTGTGTGTGTGTGGTGAGGAGAGAGAGAGAGAGGGAACAAAATTAATAATATATAAATAAATCATTATAATATTGCCATAAAAAAAGTCCAACCATTATATTTTCATTACAACAAAAAGGGAAATAGGGAAAGAAAACGCATAAAAGATGATAACAAAAAAACTTCAGCTTGATATGAAATTTTTTAGGCCTATGGAGCCATTCACACTTCTTTAGGCCTAGGCGAAGGGACTCAATTAATGGATTTAGGGAGCATAAAGTCGATTTAGTAATCCCGAAGGAGGGCGCAGCGGCCTTTATGGGATTATTACGTGACGGGGGGAGAGAGAGAGAGAGAGAGAGAGAGAGAGAGAGAGAGAGAAAATTAAAAACCATTCTTAATCACATAAAACGTTCTTATCCACACATATAAACGTTCCTTACTAAATAAAAGCAAAAATCGTTCATAACCTCACCTAATCCTTCCTAACTGTTCCTTCCTAACACCAGAGTTTGGTCCGGGCCGCTGTGTGCTGAGAACAGTGATGGTGTTAGTGCAAGTGCTGATCGGGTTGGCTGTTCCTAACTTCGACAAGATTCTGAACCTAATTGGAGGGTCGCTGATCACACTGTGTACGTTTGTGCTGCCACCTGTGATGTACATGAAGCTGGTCAACGACAGGAGTGACAAGACGTGGCCGGAGAGGTGTGTGTGTGTGTGTGTGTGTGTGTGTGTTATTATTTTCTACATTCCGTCTCTTCCTTTACAGAGTTTCAAATGTTGTTTTTATTTTTAGGGGAAAGAATGTCATTTTGTTTCATTATTTTTGTATCTATTGTTTTTTCTTTTCTTTTTTATATTTTACGGTATCACTTGAACGTTACATTTCCTTTTTTCATCATCAAATATTATCTCCTCATTTTTATTTTCTCGTTCTGTGTTTGCATTTCATCAAAACTCCACAACTTTTATCTCATTCCACTATTTATTTACCTGTTAAAAAGCCATGATTAACTATCTTTATATATATTTTTTCTTCGTCATGAATCTATCGATCTATTAATCTCCCTCTCTCTCCCTCTCTCCCTCTCCCTCTCCCTCTCCCTCTCCCTCTCCCTCTCCCTCTCCCTCTCCCTCTCCCTCTGTTTGCAGGAGCATGCCGCTGTGGGAGAAGTTTTACCTTGTGGAGATCATCATCGTAGGAGTGATCGGCGGCGTGCTGGCCACTGTCACTGCTGTCTACGATGTCATTACCCCGTCAGGCTCACAAGACTACTCCTGCTTCACTAAGTTTAGCACGTGCTACTAACTTAATGACTGACACAAGACTAATTAAGAACGAATGCAAGGAGAACAAAGGGGAGGAGAAGACCAAGAAGAAGGAAGAGGAGAAGGAAGAAACTTAAGAACTGGGAGAAGGAAGACAAGAACATAGAAATAAAGAAATGCAACAAAAGAAAGGAGTATAGAAAAAGAAGAAAGGAAAAAGAGAAGAAAATAGATAGTCAGATACACGTTACTCGTTTTCTGTTGTGTAGTTTGAAAGGTAGACTCAATTAACTCACCTGAACCTCCACTGCAATGCTACCTCAACTAACCATTGCCATTCACACCTGTACTTACCTGATGCATGCATAGTCACGCATGAACTAATGAAAGTACAGGTAATGTAGTGTGCACCGTATATAGTATTGTTATTGTTAGTATTACTCATTGTATTTGTATTAGTATTAGTATGAGGTGTGTAGATGGACTTAAGTAAAATATTTGCAATACTTGTGACAATTTAATGATAAGGGTTGAAGCACACCTGAATAGTAGTAGTAGTAGTAGTAGTAGTAGTAGTAGTAGTAGTAGTTGTAGTAGTAGTATTGATATTTTCTGTTGTGTGACACCATTACAACACATTCATACCAACACCTACATACATCATTCATGAACGTATGGATAAACGTACATCACCTCACAAAAACAGACACATGCACTCAAACGTACACATGGAAAAATACAAAAGTAATTACTCTTGATTAAAACTTTTACCTGTGAATAAGAACCAAATTTGTTTACCTGGATTGCAACGCGGGGGAATGTTGACCAAATTATTTAAACTATTCAATGTTATATACTCTTTTCATTAAGGCATTAAACATTGTGTGCTGTGTGTGTGTGTGTGTGTGTGTGTGTGTGTGTGTGTGTGTGTGTGTGTGTGTGTGTGTGTGTCCAATATAGCACACAGGCTCAATTGGATTAAAAACACACATGAAAAAATCAATACTACAACACATTATTTCACATTTTTCTTTTATTCTTTATTTTCTCTATGAATCTATTTTTGTCTTTTGTTTACATGTATGTTTTTCTTTGAGCCTTGTTTACGGTAGACAGAGAGGCGACGCATGAGTATAGTGTTTACATTAGTTTTATTTCCACATCTTTTCTTCTTCATTCTAATTAAGATGAAAACACAATGACCACCTTGCGACGCCATGTTTGTTTGTAATGAGTCTACTAACTTTAGTGAAGAAGGAAGGTGAACAGGTAACAATAGCACCTGTGTGGGGGGCCGTACTCTTAATTAACACACAGGATGATGCAGTAGTGGTGATACACAGGTGGTTGCAGGGTCGAAATGTGGTGCAGTGTTGGCTGCAGGAGACGTTCAATTTCACTCACACTCGTAATATAAAGTGTAGATCGCATACCAAAGTAGATTCCTGACCCGTAGATAACAAGCCAAAGTAGCACCATTGAGCCAACACTTGGATTAAATTGTTTGGTGTTTCAGTTGAACATTTGCTATATTCACCCAACAACTGAAACTGAAAGGTAACACAATACAATACAAAACGTCAAGTCAAGTCATAAGAGGAAGGTTTTGCTGGGCTCACCTGGACTAGACAAACAGTTGCATGTGTTGGTGATGGTAGCCAGGTGTGTTGAGCCTGTGTTAGCCTCACCTGTGTTCACCTGTCCTCAGTGATGGGTGGGAAGGGAGGGTCAACAGAAGGGATGGACTCATTCTTTACTGCCGCCACACGAAGGGATGTATGGCACCCTGATGAGCGTGAGGGGAGGGGAGTTAAGGGTAGGGCAGAGACGGGACACACCTCGTTAGGCTGAGTGAACAATCGACCTATCCAACCACCCTCAGAGACACGCTATACATACCTCACAAGGCGACCATTAGTTACTTTCCGAGACTACAAATAACTCACACACTATATATACAAGAGAATTTCCTGCCGGGACCAAAAACTAATTGACCAATAGTTGTGTTAGCAATATAAGTGAAAGGTGCAACACTACACTAACCTAACCTAACCCAACCTAACCCATAAAGCAACACAACCTGTCTCTGTCACTCCTAGCAGGGGTTTAAAGATACACACGTGCTACTCTACCCTTTATTCTCACACTTATAAATATCACAACACACAGGTGAAGGGTCAACAGGTACAGCTGAGGCGGAGGGTTAGGTTCAATGGTGTACAATGGAAGGTTTAATGGAGTGTTCAATGATCGTTGGCACAGGGAGACAACTTAGCACGACACTGTACCACTCGAACACACTGAAGAGGAAAATGAAGTTGTATTGATCTCCTTAATATGGTTATGCGGTGGTGGTGTCACATGTGTTGAAGTCCGTGAAGCAGTTAGAATTAAAGGACACTTGAATAACGTCAAATAGAGCGGTGATGGTCGATAGCAGCCCTCCCACCACGCCCACTATAACAGCCTCCACCAGGAACACCCTCTCCCACAGCGATATATTCCTGGCGGGGAGACAAAGACATGAAATTAGAAACACACACACACACACACACACTTTAAAGACACAGAGGCAAAACACACTTACCTTTCCGGCCACGTCTTGTCACTCCTGTCGTATACCAGCTTCATGTACATCACAGGTGGCAGCACAAACGTACACAGTGTGATCAGCGAGCCTCCAATTAGGTTCAGAATCTTGTCGAACTGAGGAACAGCTAACCCGATCAGTATTTGCAGCATAACGACTGTTGCTCTCACCACACAGCGACCCGGACCGAACCCTGGCGTTAGGAAGGAAGTGTTAGAAATGTTTGGGTGAGGTTAGGAAGGGTTTTGTAAGGGTTAGGGACTATATAGGTTAGGTTAGGATCGTAACGTTTATGTGGTTTTATTAATTTTGAATGTAAGTTAGACATTAGAAGCATTGAGTATATGGTTATTAACTTTTTTTCTTCTTCATCTATCACTCATTCACTCACTCACTCACCTTTAGGGACATTGAACACCTCCTCCAATGATTGATACACGGGGTTCGAACTGAGTAAAAAGGTACACAGCAAGTTCACAATCTGCATTCCTATAGCCACGATAACTGCGTTGGACATTCCCACACTGGATATAATGTTGCTATCCACTGCAGCACCGATCCTGATGTAACCACCCAATCCCACAGGCAGGTACAGGGCGATGATACCTGTGTAATTACCAACTTTGTAATGAAAAATGTAAGGAAAGCTATGCAGAGTAGGTTAAAGGGATGTATAGTAAACCGAACACACATACATACATACATACAAACACACACATGTACGTACCGCTGAAGCCAATGATCACACTCTTCCAAAATTGTGATCTGTCCCCCATGTCGTTCTGTATGGTTGGAAAAGTTGCCGCTCCTCCGAAGGCAAATAGGATGGAACCAAACCCTCGTGAGAAGGATGCCACCGTAGGATTAGGGTAGGATGGGGGGTCGTAGGTGGTGAGGAAAATTTCTACCACTATTACCCCCACCGCCACCACTGTCGCCACCACTGCAAGGATGGATGCTTGCCTGTGTGTGGGGGGAAGAAGGGGTGTTAGTGGGGGGGAGGGGAGTGGTGTGTGTCTAGTTCCCTCTCTTCCTATCTCTCTTTTCTTGCTTTCTCTTATTCTCTATTGTTAATCTTTTTTTTTAAGTATATGATTGCTCTCACTTTCTCTCTTCTTTTTTTTCTCTCTCTCTCCTCTCTCCTCCTCACCATAAGTCCTTGGGTGATCCTAGCCATGTGAGGGGAATCAGACACGCCCCTACAATCAGAATCACGTGACACTTGGTGAGGTCAACATCAGTCTGCTTCTGCACCACCTCCGCCAACATCTCCGAAATCAAGATCATGTGCACTGTTGATGAGCCGAACAGCTTCACCAACACCACCACCTGTGTTATTCTCCTGAAACGGAAGGTGGACATGGCATTACCTGTGGCACTTACCTGTGTTTGTCTGTCTGTCTGTCTGTCACACGTGGCATTTAATTCAAGGTGGAATAAACGACACCTATAAAGACACAGTAGAGAAAATTAATGAGCCAAATGAGACCCGTTACGAAGGCAGATCCCAGTGTGGAGTGAGTGCTTACCCTCCTACAGGACCCAAGGATCTCTCAGCAATGGTCATGTAGGGCTGTCTGACGGGCTGACTGTACGACTCCGGCCACCGCTCCTCCAGGATGACCCAACTCTTCCCTAGACGCATCCCTACGAAGGCCACACTCACGCAGAAGAGAGGCAGCATTCCCATACCCAGCCACCCTGAAGGAGGAGGAGGAGGAGTCAGCATCAGATAGACTTTATTCACTTTTCCTGTAGGAGTATATTACCTTCCGTTACCTTGCTTAACCATACCGCTTACCTGTGTTGGCTAGTGCTTTGGGCAGGGCGAGGAAGCCTGCCCCTGCCATCTGTGCAATGAGGAAGAACCCTGTTATGCCCATACTCAGGGACTTCTTCCTTGGCGCCGCCCCTGCCATGCCCACGCTGCAGGGGGGAGAGGGGAGAGGGTGAGTGTGGGAGTGCGAGAGGGGCAGAGTGTAACCTTTACCTTATATTACCAAAACATAACTACCGATCCTCTCACTAGATGACCGAGGAGGGAAATTTGCACCAATACTCGTGTGATGCGACGCTAACACAACCAATCATAATAATAATAATAATAATAATAATAATAATGATAATATAATAATGATAATAATAATGATGAAGTAGCTAATGCAGGATTGGTGTTGCAGACAAAACGAGTGACATGATAAAGCACATGAACGAATTAATAGATAAGACATCATTGAAATAGATAACGTAACGGAAATAACACGCAATATAAAACACAGATGATAATGAGGATAAAAAGTAATAATGATAATAACTAATAGTAATAATAATAATAGTAATAGTAATAATAATAGTAATATATATAAAATTCATATTCTTGTCTTTTAATATTTTTTGTGTATGTGCGTTCGTGAATTTACATGTGTACTCGTGTGTGTGTGTGTGTGTGTGTGTGTGTGTGTGTGTATGTATGTATGTATGTATGTGTACCACCTGTGTGTACCCTTACCTGGCGGAGAGTGTTGAGATGGAGTCCTTGTGCGCCGCCATCTTGTATTTACACCTGTGTGTCTTGAAGGGAGGAAGGAAAGTGTCAAGTGAAGGAAGGAAAAGGAAACTTCATTACCACTCACACTCTTCTTACCTCTCTCTCTCTCTCTCTCTCTCTCTCTCTCTCTCTCTCTCTCTCTCTCTCTCTCTCTCTCTCTCCTCTCTCTCTCTCTCTCTCTCTCTCTCTCTCTCTCTCTCAGGTAGGGATATTTTCAAGTGTTATCATCATTATAGGTAACATTGTAAAGCAAACTGTTCACTGTGTTTGACTTTTTACACACACACACACACACACACACACACACACACCGGGAGCTACACACAACCAAGTGCCCAATCCACTGAGTACATTGAAACCCCTCCTCCCTGCTTGCCTCTCCGACCTCCTTTCCCTTCATCTGGCACTCAATAGATTAAATAGCGGTATCTCTTTCCTGTTATGCAAAGTCACAGGTTCTAATCTTAGGTTCTGGACCCCCCTCAGATCATAGAGTGTCTTGAGAGAGAGAGAGAGAGAATTGTTTTATTGTTATTATTCTTGTTATTACCGCTGCTATCATTATCATCTACATCCATTTAATATTCTTCCACATTTTCTTTCCTTCGTAACACAACCACATGAATAACAACCATGATTACATAACACCAACACAAACAAACAAAACAAACAAGTATACCTTCCCAAAAAAACAACAACAGTGGACCAAACACCCAGTTATATTTTTGTGAGCCCTTCAATGTTGTGCGTTGGTGTATTTTCATATATTTAGTTATGTGATCCCCGTTTTCTTTGATGATCTGTCGTGGAGTAAATATCTTTGACCGCCTGTTGACCCTTTGACCCCCCCCCCTCCCCCCATCCCGCTACGATAACTCTGAAGATGGTACGATAAGAAGATAACGATAGTATAAACAAATCACCACCACACGATGCTGCGTCTTCTTGGAATTGAGGAGGATTCACTTCACCACACTTCACTCCACCTCACTTCTAACCTAGCCTCACCTCACCTCACCTCACCTTACCTCACCTCACCTCACCTCACCTCACCTCACCTCACTAAACACACTAGCAGTTCCAAGGTGGTTCCGTCATGAAATCAGAAGGAAGGTTTAAAACTATATATTTATTTTGTTTCTCTCTACTTAAAATTGCACTTGTATTGTTGAACTCGGTGAATTAGTGTCCAAGGAAGGAAGGAAGGACTTGTACGAGGTCACTGAGAGTCTGTCTGCTTCCAATCACACCCACGATGATGATTACGATGACCAATATTCTCTCCTTTCTTCTTTTTCTATACTCCTTTCTTTTGTTGCATTTCTTTATTTCTATCTTCTTGTCTTCCTTCTCCCAGTTCTTAAGTTTCTTCCTTCTCCTCTTTCTTCTTGGTCTTCTCCTCCCCTTTGTTCTCCTTGCATTCGTTCTTAATTAGTCTTGTGTCAGTCATTAAGTTAGTAACACGTGCTAAACTTAGTGAAGCAGGAGTAGTCTTGTGAGCCTGACGGGGTAATGACATCGTAGACAGCAGTGACAGTGGCCAGCACGCCGCCGATCACTCCTACGATGATGATCTCCACAAGGAAAAACTTCTCCCACAGCGGCATGCTCCTGAAATTATAAGAGAGAGGGAGAGGGAGAGAGTGATAGATAGTGAGATGAATAGATCGATAGATTCATAAAAAAATATATATAAAGATAGTTAATCATGGCGTTTTAACAGGTAAATAAATAATCAACGAAGAAAATGATAACACACACACACCTTTTCGGCCACTTCTTGTCACTCCTGTCGTTGACCAGCCTCATGTACATCACAGGTGGCAGCACAAACGTACACAGTGTGATCAGCGACCCTCCAATTAGGTTCAGAATTTTACCAAAGTTAGGAACAGCTAAGCCAATCAGCACCTGCAGCAACACTACAGTCGTTCTTAGTGCACAGCGACCCAAACCGAACCCTGGTGTTAGGAAGGATAAGTTAGGAATGTAATTTGTGAATTTAACACCAATATATATATATACACAAATATCTAGAAAATGTGAAAATCGTGCAGTCTGTGTAATGTTTAATGTATGTGATTGAATGAAGACTTTTTTTTGTAAGTATTAATATCAGGAAATGTTAAGTGAAATTGGTTATAGATTACTAGAATTACTTGGAGTGTGTGTGAAAAAAGTCATTCACAGCTGTTGGGTTCATTAAACATATATAGGAAAGCATCTTGATTACTGGTTATAATGCATTCACTCACTCACTCATTCACTCATTCACTCGCTCCTTCAATCATTCACTCCCTCCTTCCCTCCCTCCCTCCCTCACCGCCTCACCTTTCTTCACCTTCAACATTTCCTCGAGGCTCTGGTACACCGTGTTGGAGCTAATAAGGAAGGTACATATCAGATTCACCACCTCCATCGCTATTGCCACAACGATTGCCGGTGTCATACTCAAACTCATTATAATATTACTGTCCACATTATCACCAATCTTAATGTATCCAATTAGGGCCACGGGCAGGTACAGCGAGAGGATACCTGTAGAAGTTGGAACCGTTGTAATTAGTTCACACAGGTATATTTTGAAGGTGCTTTTTCTTAATTAGAGATACAGGTGTGTGTGAATGGTAGATGTTGTGGTTAAAAGTACACTTGTGATAGGAATATTAGATGGTTATATAGACGTGAGTGAGCCTTGTGCAGCTGTGAAAAACGTATTAGAGACGAATGTTAGTTAATCATGAAAAAATAGACGAGATGAAAACTATATTAGATAAGAAAGAGAGACTGATATATATAGACTAACACACACACACACATGTACGCACCGCTGAAACCAATGATAACACTCTTCCAAAACTTCGACCTATCAGCCATGTCGTTCTGTATGGTTGGGAAGGTCGCCGCTCCCCCAAACGAGAATAGGATGGAACCAAACCCTCGCGCGAAGGATACCACCGTAGGATTAGGATAGGTTGGGGTTTCAATAGCTTCATCATAGAAAATTTGCACCAGAATCACCACCACTGCCACTGCTGTCGCTACTACTGCTAGGATAGACGCTTGCCTGTGTGTGTGGGAGGGAGAAGAGGGGAGAAGGGGTGTTAGTAGATAGGAAGATAAAAGGTGTGTGTCTATATCTCTATCTCACTCTCTCTCTCTCTCACACTCTCTCTCACTTTCTCTCTCACACTCTCTCTCTCACCAGAAGTCCTTGGGTGATCCTAGCCAGGTGAGAGGAATGAGACACGCCCCTACAATGAGAAGCGTGTGGCATTTAGTGAGGCAGAAACCGGATTCCGTCTGCACCACTTTGGCCAACATCTCCGAAATGAGGATGAGATGCACGTTAGTTGTGCCGAACAGGTTCAGGACAACAGACCACAGCGTTATGCTCCTGAAACGGGGTACACAGGTGGTTACAGGTGAATATGTTGTAGTGTAGCGTGTGTGGATCATGGGAAGGGAGGAGAGAAAGAGATTGACAGGTGTAAAAGTATCGCCTCGTCTCTCTATCTTCATCCTTCACTGATCCCTTAAGTCTAAATCCACCTTCACTTCCCTTCCTCTCCTTTCTCTCTTTCCTCCCTCCTCCCTCCTTCAATTCTTTCTTCATATAACCTTCTTTATTATCTTCCTTTCCCTTTCCCCTTCACATCCTTGCCTCCACTCACCTCCCTACACGTCCCAGTGACCTCTCGGAAATGTCCATGTAAGGTTGTCTGACGGCGCCGTGATATTGTTTAGGCCAACGCTCCTCCAGGATGACCCAACTCTTGCCCAGCCTCGTGCCTATGAATGCCACGCTGCAGCAGAACAGTGGCATCATCAGAGTGCCAAGCCAACCTGTAGGAGGAGCAGCAGTAGTAAGAGGAGGAGAAGGAAGAAAAGTAGGAGAAGGGTAATAGGAAAACTGGGATAGGTTATTGTAGGTTAGGTTAGGTTATTGTTGGTTTGGTTTGGTTTGGTTTGGTTAGGTTAAGTTAGGTTAGGTTAGGCTATTTTAGGTTAGGTTAGGTGGTGATGTTACTCAAATACCTTCATTACTTTTAGCATTTCGAGGAATCCTAAGTCAATACAGTTTATTTAGCTACAAGAACACATCGTCCGTGCTTGAATGGGTTGGTTACTCCTTCAGTTTGATAAGAGTCCTGTCCTTGAGGTGGTGTCCTGGTGATGTCATTGATAAGGAAACACTTCAGGCCACAATAACACATCAAAGTGTATTGTGTAAACATGGCGTCAAGATATTGTGTTGAGTTAATTTAATTCACCTTTGTGGTTGATTTTCAATTGATGTTTGTGAATTATGGTTAGAATATTTCACAAAGATATTTGTTCAACTACAGAAGAGGAGGATAGAACCTTCCTCCATCCCCCTTCCCACCTGCCTACCTTCATTCCCCTTACACACCCTTGTACCCCTTCACCTGTACCCTTCAATTTAGAAGGTCTCTAGCAAGCTGCAAATGGAATTATTTATTGAATCATAATTATATAAACACTGAGTGGCAAGTATTCACGAACAAATTGAAACAAACGGTAGAATCCTGTATTCCACTACGTAACAGACATAAAATTAAAAACGGCAAACCTAAATGGTGGAACAGCGAAATTAAAAACAGCCTTTTGGCCAAAAAGTGTGCGTATCAAAAATATAAAACAACGAAGGATATTAACGACAAGCTTGAACACGATAGAATACAACGTATCACTGAAAGACTGATAAAGCAAAGTAAACAAAATGTCGAACTCCATGTAGCAAACTCGTGCAAATTGAATCCTAAAGAATTTTATAGTTATATTAGAAAGAAGAAAGTACTCACCTCAACTATCAGTCCTCTATCAACAGCCAACGGAGAACACACCGAAGATTAATTCGTTATGGCTAACGTATTAAATAAGTATTTTGCGTCAGTTTTCACCGATGAAAATAATTCATTGAACCTTCCCACTTCCCGAATACATAATAATAATACCTACCTAAATACATGCATATTCCATGAAAACGATATACTAAGTGCGATCAATAACCTGAAAACTAACAAAACACCCGGTCCAGACCAGATCTCTCCTAGAATACTTAAGGAGGCCAAAAATGAACTCGTTAAGCCACTTTGCATTATATTCAATCAATCAATATCAACTGGCAGAGTCCCTCACGACTGGAAATTGGCAAATGTCACTCCGATCTTTAAAAAAGGTAATAAATCTCACCCCAGTAATTATCGTCCAATTAGTTTAACGTCAGTAGTAAGCAAGTTGATGGAATCGATCCTTAGAGACAAAATTGTATATTACTTGGAAAAGAACAACATTATCAAAGACTCACAACACGGTTTCACAAATTTACTTGATTTCTTCAATGAGGTATATGATATGTACGATAAAATGAAAGTGCCTCACAAACGTCTTTTAAGTAAAGTAAAAGCCCATGGTATAACAGAAAAACTTAGTAATCGGTTAGAAGATTGATTATTGGAAAGTAAAGAGCGAGTCGTAATTAACGGAAAAACATCAGAGTGGGTAAACGAAAACAGCAGCATTCCTCAGGGGTCTGTATTGGGACCAA
>JAPQNM010000001.1:2848225-2850725 GCA_029783475.1 Metacarcinus magister | reverse complement strand
ACATGTCACACTTGTTTTATTAATTTGCAACACCTCACAGAATACATTACATTTCCAACACAAAAAATGCAACACACACACACACACGCACGCACACACACACACGTTTTTGTAGTTCAGGAAATACATAATACAATATATAGTGTTACAATATTTTTTTTTCTTCTATTTTCATCAATTAATTTCCTTACAACTTGAGAATCTGTTGAAATCATTCCCTCGCAACACTTCAAACTTCCACACACAACTTTTTGAAACACTCGCTATGCTTCCTTCCTTCCTTCACCTTGAGTTAGTCCAAGCAACACTCACCAAGTTGTCCTCTTTTCCCTCCTGGCGGCAACACAACGATGCAACTCAACACGCAACACAAACCACTTTTCTGACATAACTCAACGCTAATCACAACACACTTCAACGCAACACAAACACACGCAACACAAACACCTGGACAGACAAACAGACCGACACACCTGCTGACAACACCTTTCTATTTCTTGTGTTGCTTTTCCAAGACACTTAATTTGTGTTGCGCCTCACCTGTCAACACCTTAGTACCTCTTTAGCACCTGTGGAGACTCTACCTGGAGGAGGGGGATGGTGTGGGGGGGAGGGGGAGGGAGGTGAGGAGGAAGAAGAGGATGTTTGGTTGGTAATGATTGTCTTCCTCTTGTTTTCTTCTTCCTCTTCCTCTTCCTTGTTTTCTTTTTTGTCGTTTTCCTCTTCCTCTTTCTTCTCTTCCTCTTCCTCTTCTTTGTTCTTGTTGTTTTCTTCTCTTAGTCCTGTTTCCTTCACTGCAAAGAAAGTTATTATTATTATTATCATTATCATTATCATTATTATTATCACTATAAACACACACACACACATGTACGTACGTGGTGTGTGCGTGGGAAACTGCACATGTTTCTTGGTGTGTAAACGAGTAGAGGTGAGGGAGAGAGGGTGGGCGGAGGGGAGGAGATGGCTACCAGACCGTCCCCCTGTGTCCTGTTGGAAGAGGAGGAGGAGGAGGAGGAAGAAAAAGAAGAGGAGGAGGAGGGGGAAGTCAAGGGAGAGAGGAGAGCAATAGAGGTGAATGGGAGGTAGTAAAGGAGGAGGAGGAGGAAGAAGAAGAAGAGATATTACCATTCATTATTATACATATGATTAATATCTAATGTAGTACACACTCACTCTCTCTCTCTCTCTCTCTCTCTCTCACCTAGTTTTGAAAATATATACATTTGATGACGTGCTTCACAAACTCTCGCTGGACGACGCTAAGTGAAGCAGAGTTCACGAAGCTACGAAGCATCACTAAAAATATACTCATTCGATCAATTTTACACTGCGTACGATGTTTCATTAGAGAGAGAGAGAGAGAGAGAGAGAGAGAGAGAGAGAGAGAGAGAGAGAGAGAGCGAGAGAGACAGAGAGAGAAAAACACACACACACACACACACACACACACACACACATACACATACATACGAGGAAGGAAAAAATGTATATATATATTCGTCCATCAGGAAAATATTTATCACCCTTAACTGTCAAAAAATACATCGGAAAATAAAATGTAAACGAAGAAGATTTGACCATTACGAAAGGAAAAAAAAAAACAGCTGAAGGATAGAAAAAAAATATATATGTTTGTGAAAGGAAAGTGTAAAGCATTTTTTCCTTCTTCTTCTTCCTCAACGTATATTATTTTTTATCAAGAGAGAAATCATAGAAATACTCGTATCTTTTTATCTCTTTCATTTTTTCTATATTAAATTAAAACAAAAATCCTTTAAGAAAAATATATAACGATTTCACAGATTTTTCCTTAAATTTTGAATCCAAGAGGAAATTACATATATTCCTTTTTCATCTATTTTGTTTAATTAGATGAAATTAAGAGTTAGTAACGCCGTCCATTACATTAAGATCACGTGACACATCCATATAGACTTGTTAACGAGGCAGCAAGAAGGTCGTTAATTGGCTGACGAGGCTATTCAGTGTTTTATGGTCCGTTCATAAGCTGCGTCAGGATTGGTCGACTCAACTTGGCTTTGATGCCGCCACGACCAATCAGAAAGCAGGGAATTATTATTACGATTATTATTATTATTATTATTATTATAGTTGCAGTAGTAGTGAGAGAGAGAGAGAGAGAGAGAGAGAGAGAGAGTGAGAGTATATCCACCTTGCTAACCATCAAAGTTCGAGCACCAATCATATTACAGCATTCCCAAAGGCGTAATCTCATTGGATGATTTATACAGGTAATGCTCGAGAGACATTCTTTCACCTGGGCACCTCTCTCTCTCTCTCTCTCTCTCTCTCTCTCTCTCTCTCTCTCTCTCTCTCTCTCTCTCTCTCTCTCTCTCTCTCTCTCTCTCTTTCTCTTTCTCTCTCTCTCTTTTAATGAACTGAAATAACCTGTAATAAGAGACTTTAATGGGTCCTCTTAATGTTATAAGATGGTCCAGAGAGAGAGAGAGAGAGAGAGAGAGAGAGAGAGAGAGAG
>JAPQNM010000001.1:2833225-2840725 GCA_029783475.1 Metacarcinus magister | reverse complement strand
GGACAACGGTGAATATTTGCTCCAATTTGTTACTTCAATGGAAATGAAAGACAGACAGATACACACACAGAGTCAAGGACATACAGACAGACAGACAGACAGACGGATAGACAGAGCAACAGACAAACAAAGACACAAGTTGCTTTTCTTGACATAGTCTTAAGAAATTATCCACTCTCTCTCTCTCCCTCTCTCTCATTTTAAAGATAGAGATAGAGAGAGAGATGATAACCATTGTTGTTCATTCTAGCATGTCTTCCTCCTCCTTCTCCTCGTCCTTCTCGTTCTCCTCTTTCTCCTCGTCTTCCTCCTCCTCCTCCTTTACTTCCTCCTGCTTCTGCTTCCTCTCCTTTCCTTTGTATTCATTCAAACATTGGAATAGAAATGATAAGAATTATATAAAGTTACTAATTAAATCCCTCGCTCATTCTCTCTCTCTCTTTTTTTTTTCTCTCTTTCTCATTTGTATATATAAGATAATTGACTTATTACACGTGTATATGTGTGTGTGTGTCTCTGTGTGTGTGTGTGTGTGTGTGTGTGTGTGTGTGTGCGTGTGCGCGTGTGCGTGTGCGTGCAAACCTAATTACCTCTTCTTGTAAGTAGAATTCATGACCACCTACTTTGTGTTCATTATCGCCGATCCTCAGTAAAATTCCAGATTAAAGAAAGAGAGAGAGAGAGAGAGAGAGAGAGAGAGAGAGAGAGAGAGAGAAAGCCGTAAAACAGAATAAAACAGAAAACGATATTCACTTTTCTCTCTCTCTCTCTCTCTCTCTCTCTCTCTCTCTCTCTCTCTCTCTCTCTCTCTCTCTCTCTCTCTCTCTCTCACTCACTCACTCACTCACTCACTCACTCACTCCCCCCCCCCTTCCATGTGGTGCCAGATATCACCAGCTGCCTTAAATCCCTTCAAAATGGGTCTGGTATTCCCCTAATTCCTCACTTTAATCCTCACGCCAGGCAACGTAAATCCTTCACCCTGAAAAATAAATCCCTTTGCAATCCCACAATAACAAAAACAAACATTCTATATCTTTTTATCGTTTGTTTTTTGTTTTTTTCTGGTTTTATATTCCCTTTCTCTATCTTTTTTTTTTTTTATTCTGTCTCTCTGTTTCGCTCTCTCTCTCGTGTATGTGTGTGTGTGTGTTTGTGTTTGTGGGCAAAAGTCGTTATTTGCATGGAAATGGAACTACATATGAGAGAGAGAGAGAGAGAGAGAGAGAGAGAGAGAGAGAGAGAGAGAGAGAGAGACAGGATACAGTTGTAATGAATGAGGAAAGTAGACCATTTCCCTTTCTCTTTTTTTGTTTCTTAATAACATTATCATTTCAGGAAGGCGTCGACTTCATCAACATGTGGGACGACTTCTACGATAAGGATGGCCTGTTCCGGGGAGACGGACTACACTTGAATGGTATCGGTTCCGCACGCTTTGGCCGACTCCTCAACAATAAAGTTTCTCTTTTCAGGCAAAAAAACGAAACACAGCCTC
This sequence comes from Metacarcinus magister, assembly GCA_029783475.1. Classification (NCBI taxonomy): domain Eukaryota; kingdom Metazoa; phylum Arthropoda; class Malacostraca; order Decapoda; family Cancridae; genus Metacarcinus; species Metacarcinus magister. The sequence continues at coordinate 2,839,227 of JAPQNM010000001.1, read as the reverse complement.
CTGCAGACGTGTCGTCGTAAGTGATTCTCGCTGTCGTAAGCGGAACGTCATAAGTTGTTGCATGATCAATGCGCGCAGTATACGTAATAAATTCCTTGATCTCGAAGCCCTTGCAGCGTCGGACGAATATCACATTTTAGGCATTACTGAAACATGGCTCGATACGGAAAACAGAGACTTTTTAGCTGAATATAACTTACCCGGTTACTCGATGTTTAGCTGCGAAAGAAATAATAAGTTAGGTGGAGGAGTTCTTCTCTACGTAAAAGCCAGTCTTCGACCAATTTTAACCGACAAGAGAAAAATAAACAACGTGGACACAGTATTTTTTAATTTAACCATTCGTTCAAGAAAAATTGTTATCAGACTTGTTTATAGAGAAGAGAGAGAGAGAGAGAGAGAGAGAGAGAGAGAGAGAGAGAGAGAGAGCAGCAATCTTAAGTCGTCAGTCGTTAATCCTAGTAATCGCTTCTTCATCTATGTTGTACGACCAATGTGTGTGTGTGTGTGTGTGTGTGTTTCTTTCCTTCCTGATATTTATTTATGTTCTCTTATTTATATTGTTTTTCTTTTATCTCGTTTTCTTCCTCTCGTTATCTCTCTCATCCCTCTCTTTCTCTTTCTCTCTCTCAAGGATAACTTTCTTTAACTTTTTCTTTGTTTGTTCTTTGTTTTGACACCCTAAATTTTTTTTTTTTATTTATTTATTTATCTCTCTCTCTCTCTCTCTCTCTCTCTCTCTCTCTCTCTCTCTCTCTCTCTCTCCCCCCCCATTATCAGCAACACAATTTCTTCACTTACTCTAATCTTCTATTTTCACCAGGCTTGTTCTTTTGTTCTCTCTCTCTCTCTCTCTATCTCTTTTTCTCTCTCACATGCTAAATATCTATATCATAACAGATAACAATTAATAACAACAATAATAATAATAATAATAATAATAATAACAACAACCACAATAACAATAAGGGGCACATAACAAGGCGATTCACACTGGCATCTTATTTTATCCTCTTCTTCGTCGTAAAACCTTTGGAGTTTACGACACGACTTATAGGGAACCCGCTATAGAAGGTCCCTGTCAGCCCTTCCTCATTTATAGGGAAGAGGAGGAGGAGGAGAAGGAAGAGGAGGTGGTGAAAGAGAAGGAAATAACAAAGGAGGTTAGATGTTTGTGTGAGAGAGAGAATGTGACACAATTCTAACTTATTCTCACTCTGCTTCCAAAGGCTAATGCACTAACTTCCTGCCTCTCTCTCTCTCTCTCTCTCTCTCTCTCTCTCTCTCTCTCTCTCTCTCTCTCTCTCTCTCTCTCTCTCTCTCTCTCTCTCTCTCTCTCTCTCTCTCTCTCTCTCATTTCTCTGTGTTTTTTCCTTTCTTAGTATTCATTTTTTTTCCATAATTTGCCCCTCTTCCTCCATTTCTCCTCCTCCTCCTCCTCCTCCTCCTCCTCCTCCTCCTCCTCCTCCTCCTCCTCCTCCTCTTCTTCTTCCCACTCTGCTTTCACCGTATTTCTCATCTTATTATATTATCATCTTTGTCCTCATTCGCCTCCTACTTCTGTCTTTTATTTTTCTTCTTCCTCCTCTCCATCTCTCTCCTTCCTCTCTTCCTTTACCTTTTTTCATTTTGTTTTTTTTAATAATTTCTTCTTCCTTCACCTTTTGCCTTTTCTTTTATTCCTCTTCTGGTTCCTCTTCCTCTTCGTCTTCTTCACCCACTTCCTTCCTTTCCTTTCATTTACTTCTCCTCTTTCTCTTTCTCAATCTTTCCTTTCTCATATTTTCCCTTTTTCTCTTGATTTTCATTCATACATTATTATTATTCCTTTCCTTCTTCACCTCCTCCTCCTCCTTCTCCTTCTCCTCTTCCTCTTCCTCTTCCTCTTCCTTCTCTTCTTCCTTCTCCTCTTCCTGGCTAGTTTAAGAGAACATGTCAGACATCCATGCAAATTAAGAGGAAGTGTGTGTGTGTGTGTGTGTGTGTGTGTGTGTGTGTGTGTGTGTGTATGCAGAGGGAATGCATACAGTGAATGCCAAGGATGAATACATGAATGCAAAATCAAAATATATTTGCTGAGGAAAAAAATGGAAATCAGCGGAAAATGGAAAGAGTTTAAAATTTTTATTCTTTTTTTCCTCTTCCTTTTGTCAGTGGAAGTGTTAAAAGTTTTTCAATTAATATTAATTATGAGTTTATAAAAAAAAATAAAAATTTTAGGCTCCCTGGTTAAAAAGAATATAACTCTTTGAATTACATACATTTATCACACGCAATAATTCATAAAATACCTTTGATGTAAATGATTGTATAAACTTTATTAATATCTCACTAAAAAAAAAATGTATTGCAAATTCCTGCGTTAAAAATATATAGTTAATGTATTCTGAGACACCATTTACTTTTGCACGCGCGTGAGTTGAATAATCTGAGCTCATTTGCAGTATGTTTAAACTTGTGTTAAGGGAGAGAGTGAGAGTGAGGCAGTGAACGGCACGGCACGGCACGGCACGGAGGGGAGAGCGGGTGAAAGTCTACAGTGCCAGCTTGTCATGTTTCACTAAGTGTGCGCAATATACAATGGTCTGGGGAATTACGCGTTGGATTCTTGACTGTGTGTGTGTGTAGTAGTAGTAGTAGTAGTAGTAGTAGCAATAGTAGCAGTAGTAGCAGTTATTATCATTACTATGTCATCTGTTAGCATGAAAGATATTGATGTTGTTATTGTTGTTGTTGCTTTTATAATTGTTGTTCCTTTTGTAATTGTTGTTGTTATTGATAGCGTTGTTATTATTGTTATTGGAGTCGGACGTAGCCACCAGCAGCTAACACACACACAAAGGTAGTAATTAAATGGGTGGACGTTCTGTGTTGGTACCGTTGCAAGCTAACACCTGGAGCCTTAATGAGTTTTATAACAAGGCACCTGATTGGCTGTCAATACACACAACGTTTCAATCTCATACAGACTTGCACTATTTTGTTCTCTTTAGTTTTGTATTGATGTAAATGCATGTAATGGGACCAAATAGTGATGGGTGATTTTTTGACAGTAATGACGTGGGAAATAATACAAAGAAAATAGATAAATGACACAAATATTATAAGATTAATTTACTATTATTCTTCATTGGTGGTTTAGAATCATGACGTCACTTGCTAATCAACCAATGACAAGCTTGTATTAAAGTATTACGGGTTGTATTCTTAAACTATCTACTATTTACCTCATTCAATTGTCTTATTCATTACTCTAAACGTTTTTTTTCTTATCATATTCATATCATAGCACATTAATATTCAGTCCTACATCATACAGTTACATCAAGGAGGGAAATGGAAGGGTATATGACACTCGATATATATATTATTATTATTATTATTATTATTATTATTATTATTATATAACTATTGACACTGAATCAGTTTCCTTTTTGTTATTAAACTCCAAGATTATAAAGGATGGAGTATAGTGAATCACGCTAACTTTACGTAATTTAAGAAGAGTTATTATCTCTCTCTCTCTCTCTCTCTCTCTCTCTCTCTCTCTCTCTCTCTCTCTCTCTCTCTCTCTCTCTCTCCACTAATTAGTTATACCTGGTTTCATCTTTCCGTTTTCAAGGCCCTGTCACCTGCTAATTGGCTGTAGGATTATAATTATTATTATTACTATCATTATTATTTTTTTATTGTTGGTGTTATAAGTTATGGTGATGATGATGATGATGAAGTGTAAAAAAACAAAACTAAAATAGACATTTGAAATAAACAATAATGAGGAGAAAGAAAAGAAGAAAACACACACACACACACACACACACACACACACTTGGAAACGAGAACTACAAGGGGACATGGAAAGAAGTTGAAGAAGGAGCAGTGTGTAAGGGATATTAAGAAGTATAGTTTCCCTCACAGAGTTGTGGACACCTGGAATGCTTTGAATGAGGAAATTGTTAATGCCGTCAGTGTGCATAGTTTCAAAGCTAAGCTGGACAAAGCAAGATGTAGAGACGGGTCATGAGATTACTCCCCTCCCGTAAACCACAACTAGGTAAACTAGGTAAATACACACACACACACCAGAATGTTGTTGTACTATTGTAATTGGACATCTGAGAATAGCAATTTCCTTCCCTCCCTTCCCTTCTTCCCTCCTTCCCTCCTTCCTCTCCTACGATACAAATGACAAATAACACAAAAACCAACAGGAAACACAAGAGGAATTGCAAACAGAAACAGAACACCGCTCTTTGAAGAGAGAAATGCATCTCCCGTTTTCTTTGATCGCCTCTTTTTATGGGTGACTTAAGAATACAGAGAAACATATGAGTTGAGGAAGGGACATGCTCTTAAGGGAATGTGTTATGTGTAGCATGTGTTAGTGTGTTTGTGTAATGGTGTGTTGCAGTGATTCGTGTGTTCCATGAAAGAGAGAAAGAGAAAGACAGAGAGGGAGTGAGAGAGAGAGAAAAAAAAACTACAACACAATTTCCATCTGTTGTACAATGATATATATTTTCCTCTTCCTCTTCCTCCTCTTCCTCCTCTTCCTCCTCCTCCTCCTCCTCCTCCTCCTCCTCCTCCTCTTCCTTTTCATCCTCCTCCTCATCGTTCGCTATATATCTTCCTGATTTATCTTTTCTTATCATCCTCTAAGGCTAAAGATTCTCAGTGGAACAGGTGTCCTTCTCCTCTTCCTCCTCCTCCTCCTCCTCCTCCTCCTCTAGTGATTGGGTCCTTCCAATATTCGTAGCCACCCCTAAGGGAGAGGAGGGGGAAGAATGCCAGAGGAGATGCAAGAGATTCAAGAGGAGGAGGAGGAGGAGGGGGAAGAGGAGAAGGAGGAGGAAGAGGAGGACAGGTGGAGGTATGTGGGTGTAAAATTCTGGTGTGGCAATAAAAGTCTTTGAAATGCCTCTCTGTGCCACCTTACTTGGCGGAGGCGATAAATATAATCATTTAGGCGCGTCACGTACGAAGGAAAAGGAGGAGGGAAGGAAAAAAGTAAAAGCAAGAAATTGATTGATACACAGTTAATAAAAAATAAAAAAAATGAAATAATAAAAGAGAAACGGTTTGTCAATATATTAATTAGTTTTGTTATTTCTGATGGAAAGTAAGAGAGTGAGAAAGAGGGAGAGGAAAACACAGAGAGAGAGAGGGAGATAGATAGAGGGAAAGAGAAAGGGAATAAAGAAAAAATATATATATAAAAAATAAAGAAAGAAGTGGGGCGTGATTGGCTTCGTTGAAAGAGAGAGAGAGAGAGAGAAATAAAAGAGTGAAAAACCAGATGCCACACAAGAGGATAAGAGAGACAGGTAGAAATAGACAGACAGACAAATAAAAATAGAGACTTATAAATCTTTTCATCTACAGGTAAAAAAAAAATGGAGTCCTCTCACCTGATCTCTTAATTACAGGTGAGACAAGAAGTAGGTTTCATTTATACCTGTCTTGTCTTTCCTTTAGGTTTATTTTATTGGTTCTTTTAGGCTTATTAGTTTTATTAGTTTTGTTCATATTTATTGTTATTGTTATTCGTATTGTTATCATTTTTTTATTGTTATTTTTTTTTACCAGTGTTACTATTTATAAACATCAATCATTGCATTCATTTATATTCACACACACACACACACACACACACACACACATTTCACCTAATCTCTCTTAATGAAGGGAATTATTGACAGGGCTGTTATCATTAAGGCTTGGGGGAGTGTTGAAGGCTGGTGGTGGTGGTGGTGGTGATGGTGGTGGTTAGGATTACATTTAATGGTTATGGTCCAAAGTTTATATTATCTTTACACATACTAATTACTCTCTCTCTCTCTCTCTCTCTCTCTCTCTCTCTCTCTCTCTCTCTCTCTCTCTCTCTCTCTCTCTCTCTCTCTCTCTCTCTATTTGCTCTACTATTATTGTAATTTTATAATACAGAGAGAGAGAGAGAGGAGAAAATTACTATGCAAAGCTCTATTTTCTATTTTCTATTTTTG
>JAPQNM010000001.1:2805725-2825725 GCA_029783475.1 Metacarcinus magister | reverse complement strand
TATTTATTTTTATCATTAATATTTATTTTTATCATTAATATTTATTTTTATCATTAATATTTATTTTTATCATTAATATATATTTTTATCATTAATATTTATTTTTATCATTAATATATATTTTTATCATTAATATTTATTTTTATCATTAATATTTATTTTTTATCATTAATATATATTTTTATCATTAATATATATTTTTATCATTAATATATATTTTTATCATTAATATTTATTTGTATCATTAATATATATTTTTATCATTAATATTTATTTTTATCATTAATATATATTTTTATCATTAATATATATTTTTATCATTAATATATATTTTTATCAGTAATATATATTTTTATCATTAATATATATTTTTATCATTAATATATATTTTTATCATTAATATATATTTTTATCATTAATATATATTTTTATCATTAATATTTATTTTTATCATTAATATTTATTTTTTATCATTAATATATATTTTTATCATTAATATATATTTTTATCATTAATATATATTTTTATCATTAATATTAATTTTTATCATTAATATATATTTTTATCATTAATATTTATTTTTATCATTAATATTTATTTTTTATCATTAATATATATTTTTATCATTAATATATATTTTTATCATTAATATATATTTTTATCATTAATATTTATTTTTATCATTAATATTTATTTTTTATCATTAATATATATTTTTATCATTAATATATATTTTTATCATTAATATTTATTTTTATCATTAATATATATTTTTATCATTAATATATATTTTTATCATTAATATTTATTTGAATCATTAATATATATTTTATCATTAATATTTATTTTTATCATTAATATTTATTTTTATCATTAATATATATTTTTATCATTAATATATATTTTTATCAATAATATTTATTTTTATCATTAATATTTATTATTTATCATTAATATATATTTTTGTCATTAATATTTATTTTTATCATTAATATATATTTTTATCATTAATATATATTTTTATCATTAATATATATTTTTATCAGTAATATATATTTTTATCATTAATATATATTTTTATCATTAATATATATTTTTATCAGTAATATATATTTTTATCATTATATTTATTTTTATCATTAATATATATTTCTATCATTAATATATATTTTTATCATTAATATATATTTTTATCATTAATATATATTTTTATCATTAATATTTATTTTTATCATTAATATATATTTTTATCATTAATATATATTTTTATCATTAATATTTATTTTTATCATTAATATATATTTTTATCATTAATATTTATTTTTATCATTAATATATATTTTTATCATGAATATTTATTTTTATCATTAATATTTATTTTTATCATTAATATATATTTTTATCATTAATATATATTTTTATCATTAATATTTATTTTTATCATTAATATATATTTTTATCATTAATATTTATTTTTTATCATTAATATATATTTTTATCATTGATATATATTTTTATCATTAATATGTATTTTTATCATTAATATATATTTTTATCATTAATATTTATTTTTTATCATTAATATTTATTTTTATCATTAATATTTATTTTTATCATTAATATTTATTTTTATCATTAATATTTATTTTTATCATTAATATTTATTTTTATCATTAATATTTATTTTTATCATTAATATTTATTTTTATCATTAATATTTATTTTTATCATTAATATTTATTTTTATCAATAATATTTATTTTTATCATTAATATATATTTTTATCATTAATATATATTTTTATCATTAATATTATATTTTTATCATTAATATATATTTTTATCATTAATAATTATTTTTATCATTAATATTTATTTTTATCATTAATATATATTTTTATCATTAATATATATTTTTATCATTAATATATATTTTTATCATTAATATTTATTTTTATCATTAATATATATTTTTATCATTAATATATATTTTTATCATTAATATATATTTTTATCATTAATATATATTTTTATCATTAATATTTATTTTTATCATTAATATATATTTTTATCATTAATATTTATTTTTATCATTAATATATATTTTTATCATTAATATATATTTTTATCATTAATATTTATTTTTATCATTAATATATATTTTTATCATTAATATATATTTTTATCATTAATATTATTTTTATCATTAATATATATTTTTATCATTAATATATATTTTTATCATTAATAATTATTTTTATCATTAATATATATTTTTATCATTAATATATATTTTTATCATTAATATTTATTTTTATCATTAATATATATTTTTATCATTAATATTTATTTTTATCATTAATATTTATTTTTATCATTAATATATATTTTTATCATTAATATATATTTTTATCATTAATATTTATTTTTATCATTAATATATATTTTTATCATTAATATATATTTTTATCATTAATATTTATTTCAATCATTAATATATATTTTTATCATTAATATTTATTTTTATCATTAATATTTATTTTTATCATTAATATATATTTTTATCATTAATATATATTTTTATCATAATATTTATTTTTATCATTAATATTTATTTTTATCATTAATATATATTTTTATCATTAATATTTATTTTTATCATTAATATATATTTTTATCATTAATATATATTTTTATCATTAATATATATTTTTATCAGTAATATATATTTTTATCATTAATATATATTTTTATCATTAATATATATTTTTATCAGTAATATATATTTTTATCATTAATATTTATTTTTATCATTAATATATATTTCTATCATTAATATATATTTTTATCATTAATATATATTTTTATCATTAATATATATTTTTATCATTAATATTTATTTTTATCATTAATATATATTTTTATCATTAATATATATTTTTATCATTAATATTTATTTTTATCATTAATATATATTTTTATCATTAATATTTATTTTTATCATTAATATATATTTTTATCATGAATATTTATTTTTATCATTAATATTTATTTTTTATCATTAATATATATTTTTATCATTAATATATATTTTTATCATTAATATTTATTTTTATCATTAATATATATTTTTATCATTAATATTTATTTTTATCATTAATATATATTTTTATCATTAATATATATTTTTATCATTAATATGTATTTTTATCATTAATATATATTTTTATCATTAATATTTATTTTTATCATTAATATTTATTTTTATCATTAATATTTATTTTTATCATTAATATTTATTTTTATCATTAATATATATTTTTATCATTAATATATATTTTTATCATTAATATATATTTTTATCATTAATATATATTTTTATCATTAATATATATTTTTATCATTAATATTTATTTTTATCATTAATATTTATTATTTATCATTAATATATATTTTTATCATTAATATTTATTTTTATCATTAATATATATTTTTATCATTAATATATATTTTTATCATTAATATATATTTTTATCATTAATATATATTTTTATCATTAATATATATTTTTATCATTAATATATATTTTTATCATTAATATTATTTTTATCATTAATATTTATTTTTATCATTAATATATATTTTTATCATTAATATTTATTTTTATCATTAATATATATTTTTATCATTAATATATATTTTTATCATTAATATATATTTTTATCATTAATATATATTTTTATCATTAATATTTATTTTTATCATTAATATATATTTTTATCATTAATATATATTTTTATCATTAATATTATTTTTATCATTAATATATATTTTTATCATTAATATTTATTTTTATCATTAATATATATTTTTATCATTAATATTATTTTTATCATTAATATATATTTTTATCATTAATATTTATTTTTATCATTAATATATATTTTTATCATTAATATTTATTTTTATCATTAATATATATTTTTATCATTAATATTTATTTTTATCATTAATATTTATTTTTATCATTAATATATATTTTTATCATTAATATATATTTTTATCATTAATATTTATTTTTATCATTAATATATATTTTTATCATTAATATATATTTTTATCATTAATATATATTTTTATCATTAATATTTATTTTTATCATTAATATATATTTTTATCATTAATATTTATTTTTATCATTAATATTTATTTTTATCATTAATATATATTTTTATCATTAATATTTATTTTTATCATTAATATATATTTTTATCATTAATAATTATTTTTATCATTAATATTATATTTTTATCATTAATATATATTTTTATCATTAATATATATTTTTATCATTAATATATATTTTTATCATTAATATTTATTTTTATCATTAATATATATTTTTATCATTAATATTTATTTTTATCATTAATATTATATTTTATCATTATATATATTTTTATCATTAATATATATTTTTATCATTAATATTTATTTTTATCATTAATATATATTTTTATCATTAATATATATTTTTATCATTAATATTTATTTTTATCATTAATATATATTTTTATCATTAATATTTATTTTTATCATTAATATTTATTTTTTATCATTAATATATATTTTTATCATTAATATATATTTTTATCATTAATATATATTTTATCATTAATATTTATTTTTATCATTAATATATATTTTTATCATTAATATTTATTTTTATCATTAATATATATTTTTATCATTAATATATATTTTTATCATTAATATTTATTTTTATCATTAATATTATTTTTATCATTAATATTATTTTTATCATTAATATATATTTTTATCATTAATATATATTTTTATCATTAATATTTATTTTTATCATTAATATTTATTTTTATCATTAATATTTATTTTTATCATTAATATTTATTTTTATCATTAATATATATTTTTATCATTAATATATATTTTTATCATTAATATTATTTTTATCATTAATATTTATTTTTATCATTAATATATATTTTTATCATTAATATATATTTTTATCATTAATATATATTTTTATCATTAATATTTATTTTTATCATTAATATTTATTTTTTATCATTAATATATATTTTTATCATTAATATATATTTTTATCATTAATATTTATTTTTATCATTAAATATATTTTTATCATTAATATTTATTTTTATCATTAATATTTATTTTTTATCATTAATATATATTTATATCATTAATATATATTTTTATCATTAATATATATTTTTATCATTAATATTATTTTTATCATTAATATATATTTTTATCATTAATATATATTTTTATCATTAATATTTATTTTTATCATTAATATATATTTTTATCATTAATATTTATTTTTATCATTAATATTTATTTTTATCATTAATATATATTTTTATCATTAATATATATTTTTATCATTAATATATATTTTTATCATTAATATTTATTTTTATCATTAATATATATTTTTATCATTAATATATATTTTTATCATTAATATTTATTTTTATCATTAATATATATTTTTATCATTAATATTTATTTTTATCATTAATATATATTTTTATCATTAATATTTATTTTTATCATTAATATTTATTTTTATCATTAATATATATTTTTATCATTAATATATATTTTTATCATTAATATATATTTTTATCATTAATATTTATTTTTATCATTAATATATATTTTTATCATTAATATATATTTTTATCATTAATATATATTTTTATCATTAATATTTATTTTTATCATTAATATATATTTTTATCATTAATATATATTTTTATCATTAATATTTATTTTTATCATTAATATATATTTTTATCATTAATATATATATTTTTATCATTAATATTTATTTTTATCATTAATATATATTTTTATCATTAATATTTATTTTTATCATTAATATTTATTTTTATCATTAATATATATTTTTATCATTAATATATATTTTTATCATTAATATATATTTTTATCATTAATATTTATTTTTATCATTAATATATATTTTTATCATTAATATATATTTTTATCATTAATATATATTTTTATCATTAATATATATTTTTATCATTAATATTTATTTTTATCATTAATATTTATTTTTATCATTAATATTTATTTTTATCATTAATATTTATTTTTATCATTAATATTTATTTTTATCATTAATATTTATTTTTATCATTAATATTTATTTTTATCATTAATATTTATTTTTATCATCAATATTTATTTTTATCATCAATATTTATTTTTATCATTAATATTTATTTTTATCATCAATATTTATTTTTATCATTAATATTTATTTTTATCATTAATATTTATTTTTATCATTAATATTTATTTTTATCATTATATTTATTTTTATCATTAATATTTATTTTTATCATTAATATTATTTTTATCATTAATATTTATTTTTATCATTAATATTTATTTTTTATCATTAATATATATTTTTATCATTAATATATATTTTTATCATTAATATATATTTTATCATTAATATTATTTGTATCATTAATATATATTTTTATCATTAATATATATTTTTATCATTAATATTTATTTTTATCATTAATATATATTTTTATCATTAATATTTATTTTTATCATTAATATTTATTATTTATCATTAATATATATTTTTATCATTAATATTTATTTTTATCATTAATATATATTTTTATCATTAATATATATTTTTATCATTAATATATATTTTTATCAGTAATATATATTTTTATCATTAATATATATTTTTATCATTAATATATATTTTTATCATTAATATATATTTTTATCATTAATATTTATTTTTATCATTAATACTTATTTTTTATCATTAATATATATTTTTATCATTAATATATATTTTTATCATTAATATATATTTTTATCATTAATATTTATTTTTATCATTAATATTTATTTTTATCATTAATATATATTTTTATCATTAATATTTATTTTTATCATTAATATTTATTTTTATCATTAATATTTATTTTATCATTAATATTTATTTTTATCATTAATATTTATTTTTATCATTAATATTTATTTTTATCATCAATATTTATTTTTATCATCAATATTTATTTTTATCATCAATATTTATTTTTATCATCAATATTTATTTTTATCATCAATATTTATTTTTATCGTCAATATTTATTTTTATCGTCAATATTTATTTTTATCATTAATATTTATTTTTATCATTAATATTTATTTTTATCATTAATATTTATTTTTATCATTAATATTTATTTTTATCATTAATATTTATTTTAATCATTAATATTTATTTTTATCATTAATATTTATTTTTATCATTAATATTTATTTTTATCATTAATATTTATTTTTATCATCAATATTTATTTTTATCATCAATATTTATTTTTATCATCAATATTTATTTTTATCATCAATATTTATTTTTATCGTCAATATTTATTTTTATCGTCAATATTTATTTTTATCATTAATATTTATTTTTATCATTAATATTTATAATAATCATTAATGTTTATTTTTATCATTAATATTTATTTTTATCATTGATATTTATTTTTATCATTAATATTTATTTTTATCATTAATATTTATTTGTATCATTAATATTTATTTTTATCATTGATATTTATTTTTATCATGAATATTTATTTTTATCATTAATATTTATTTTTATCATTAATATTTATTTTTATCATTATTATTTGTTTTTATCATTAATATTTATTTTTATCATTAATATTTATTGTTATCATTAATATTTATTTTTTATCATTATTATTTATTTTTATCATTAATATTTATTTTTATCATTAATATCTATTTTTATCATTAATATTTATTTTTATCATTAATATTTATTTTTATCATTAATATTTATTTTTATCATTAGTATTTATTTTTATCATTAATATTTATTTTTATCATTAATATTTATTTTTATCATTAATAAGAAAAATTTGAATAAAATCATAATTTTTTTAAAAATCTATAAATCGAACACTTAGAAAAGACCTCGGCAGTGTAAGGGTTAATACTGGCAATAAGTTATGTTTAACCTGCCATTACCACCGAAACGAAGGATGCGAGGGGATTTCATTGAAATGTTCAAGATAATCAAAGGATTCGATAATATCAATACAGAAGATTACAATACTTTTGATTGATCCAATATAACAAGAAGACATCATTCTTTTAAGATTACTGGTAAAAGATTCACATCAAACAAAGCCAAGCACTTCTTTTTCCATCGGATCGTTAACGTTTGGAACTCCCTGCCCGCCAATGTCGTCGACAGTAAAACAATTACTACGTTCAAAAATAGACTTGACAAATATTTAGAAGCCAATCCACAACTAAAATACTATCCGTTAACGTAGCAAACTTTGAGTAAGTTCATCCTGATGTACCTAACTTACGAAATGTCGATTCAAAAGACGTCGCTAGTGGCCTGACATCGCTTGCCAGGAAGTAGTGGTAGCAGTAGTGGTAGTGACAGTCTGGTCTTGGTTGGCCTTCCTTTCCCTGCTAGCCATGGCTGGGTTTGATATTACAGTAATGATGAAAATAAGTCCAGATTCGTGTTCATTTTGACCCAAAACATTATTGTAGAAATTTTCATCACATTCTGAGGTGTGGAAATTTTTCACCAAATTTCCCAGGTGACACCCTTAGATTTTTTTCAAGAATTTACGTTTTTTGAAATAACTCGAAAAATATGAGGTTGACGGAAAAAAAGTATATAATAATAAAGATAGAGCATGAGACGCCCGTTCTTTTGAGCTATACAGAAATAAAATTGGACTATTGGTTATTGAGAAAATTATACATTTGTGTTTTTCACAAAACTTACACAAAACCTTATTTTTTTCTTAAACGGTTCAATATATTTTAAATCTGATATGATATTTAGATAGAGCTCATCAAGCTTAATAAATTTGTATATAAACATTTAAACTGTAGGAGTAATAGTTTCATAGTAAAATGACAAAGAAGATTTCGACCTCAATTCTGGTGGCAAATTTCGGCCCAAAACTGAACAATGCATTTCCGTGACAGTAATGATAAAACTGAGTCCAGATTCCTGATCAACACAACCAAAACACAATAAAAACACACTTAGAATAACCTTCACGAGTTTTCAAAATAATAATAAGTTTCAAAATATTAATAAGTTTTCAAAATTTCCACCTATGCTAAGAGAAGCCTTCACCCTTACTATCCTGTATCCTTCACTCTAGACTAGATAGTGTACTCACAAACAGCCTCGTAAGGGCCAGCAGGCCTGTTGCTGTTTGTTCTTCCTATGTGTTCCTATGTGTTCCTCCTCCTCCTCCTCCTCCTCCTCCTCCTCCTCCTCCTCCTCCTCCTCCTCCTCCTCCTCCTCCTCCTCTTCCTCCACTTCCTGCCTCTGCAAAAGAATCAACTGAGAGAAAAATCAACATTGAATAGCGTGATACAATGTTGTGTACGTGTGTGTGTGTATGTATGAGTGTGTGTGTGTGTGTGTACGTGTGTATGTCAATAATCCACATACACGTAATATCACTTGCTTTTCTTTCCTTTCTCTCTCTCTCTCTCTCTCTCTCTCTCTCTCTCTCTCTCTCTCTCTCTCTCTCTCTCTCTCTCTCTCTCTCTCTCAACATCAGTAAGTCTTTGGTGTTTGGTGTTGACGTGGTTGATAGACTAAAATTGTGGTTGAGTGGTGCCTTTGATAGTGGTGATGAGGTGGTGGTGATGATGTGGTACTAATTGTGTGGTGGTGATGATGTGGTACTAATTGTGTGGTGGTGATGATGTAGTACTAATTGTGTGGTGGTGATGATGTGGTACTAATTGTGTGGTGGTGATGATGTGGTACTAATTGTGTGGTGGTGATGATGTAGTACTAATTGTGTGGTGGTGATGATGTGGTACTAATTGTGTGGTGGTGATGATGTAGTACTAATTGTGTGGTGGTGATGATGTGGTACTAATTGTGTGGTGGTGATGAGACGGATCGTGCATCTTTTACTACAACTATTACTACTACAATTACTACTACTACTACTACTACCACACTTACCACAGAATACACAGCCACAGCATAGCTTCCTCTTCTCACAGATCTCCAACAGCAACAGGAATTCAAAATAGCCATGATTTGTGTGTTATTATTATTATTATTATTATTATTATTATTGTTGTTGTTGTTGTTTTAGTTGATTATTAATATCGTTTTCCTTTACATTCAATACGGTAAATTGTTTTGTTTTTTATATATATTTTCTTTATTTTTTATTTTATTTTTCCATCTTTACATTACAGTATATTTTTTTTTTTATCGAATATTATTGTTGTCACTTTTTTTTTCTTTCTATTATTTGTGTTTTTTTTTATTTATTTCTTCGTCTGTGTTTTTTTTTTATTTCATTTATTTTATTTTCTCTTCTTTTTCATTTCATTTCCATTCCTTCCTTCACTATGATCAAAAAAAAGTTCGTATTTATTCATCATTTCCATCTCTCTCTCTCTCTCTCTCTCTCTCTCTCTCTCTCTCTCTCTCTCTCTCTCTCTCTCTCTCTCTCTCTCTCTCTCTCTCTCTCTCTCTCTCTCTCTCTCTCTTTTTTTTTTATCTTCTTATCTCCGTTTTCTTTACTCAAGTTTGTTTTCGCTTCGAGACATTCTTGATAACGGACACCTGGTTTTCTATATCCAGGACAAACATACACGATCTCTCTCGCTCTCTCTCTCTCTCTCTCTCTCTCTCTCTCTCTCTCTCTCTCTCTCTCTCTCTCTCTCTCTCTCTCTCTCTCTCTCTCTCCCCCGTGGTATCACATTTCGTAATTTAAACCTGTCAACAAATGCTAGAGTGTAATTTATATTTTAAGTCGCATTTATTACCAGCATATTAAAGTGACATAACTCATTACTTTAAATCATTATAAACACGTGTTGTCCTGTGTGTGTGTGTGTGTGTGGTGTTAATGTTAATAGTTCGTTAGTAGTGTTATTGTTATGAGTAGTTATTGTCATCCTTGGTTATATCATTACATCCGTTCGTCCAGCATTAGTGTTACATCCTACGGTATATAAGTATAGTAATGAACTTCCCTTGAATGATATGGAAACATTGATAAGCTTTGTAAAGTATTCCTGTCCTCAACCTTTACTCTATATAGATACATAAAACTTTCAGGGATGTTTTTTGATGACTTTCACAAACCGTTCTTAATACAGGAAAACTCGCACAAGTCGTATTGCAAAGTGAAAGATGTATAACTTGTATTTCAATCTTTTTTTTTACTTATTTGTATCGAAAATGGATATTCGATTCTCTGGCTCGAAAATTTCAACCAGATTTGATGACGTTCAGGTATTTGCTATTGTACTGTGAAAATCTTAGTGCTACAATTGAATAGAAGCGAAGTTGTGGAGCTTCATTACGTGTATCGTCACCTTTCCCTGGCAAATTTCGTGAACATTTCGACATCAAATCTCATGAAAATTAGTACAAATGTGTTCACGGACCTACTGAACACGACTCTGTACTCAGTGTTTGATGAATGTGATATCAAACATGGTGTCATCCTTACTTGATCATGGAAATAATGGAAATAACCAATATGTATCACGTTTCCCTTTTTTCACTCAGGCTGTACCAGACAGAACTTAAGATGACTGTATTCTCTCTCTCTCTCTCTCTCTCTCTCTCTCTCTCTCTCTCTCTCTCTCTCTCTCTCTCTCTCTCTCTCTCTCTCTCTCTCTCTCTCTCTCTCTCTCTCTCTTCGTCTTCACCTTTGCTTTTGCTTCAAATTTACTGTTTTTTCTCTTTATTTTTTTTTCTTTTCCTTTCGTTTGTGTCACTTTACCAAATTTCTTTTTGTTTTCCTCAAAATCTTCGTGAAATACAAACTTTATCATTCCATCTTTTCCATTCCTTGCTAAAACTTATTTTCCTTTCCGTTTCATAAGTTTCCTTGCAGTATATTCACAAACTGCTGCAAGTCTTTAATCTGGGTCGAGTTTTTCCCACAATTTCTCCTCACAATAGAGTGTAAGGTGTCCAGAGAGAGACCGTCCGCACACCCTACCTCCGTGGCAGCCGCTGGAGCACTAAGTCTACGCACGTGGCTCACCTCTTTACAGTTTCGCGATGGGCGGGGTTTAGTGACATCACGCCTACAGCCACGCCCACAACTGTACTGTGAGACCTTATAAGCGCGTGTTATTGGACTTTAATTGAATGTTAAAGTGACGTGTATACTTGGTCACTTCACTTCACTTCATCGGGCGCTGCGAAGTGAGGTTCTGTCATCTCATACAGACTCTCGCTTCATTAATATATTGTCCTTCCTAAATACTTAATGAAATTCCACACTCGAACGTTCAAACGGATTATTTATTTTCATTTCAGTGAATTAATCATATTCTCTTCCGGAAATTGTGTGTCTGGCTGTTTGCCGCGACATTTTCACTGATGAATTGAGCCATTAACGTGTATTTGATGTACAGCACTTTCCATGTTCCCGTACGATACGACATAAACAAATGTGTTGCCAAGCTACGATGACTCCCGCCTCCGTCTCAACACGGGCACACTGCCAGGATATTCCGCGTTGAATTGCATATAAAAACGGCAAGGAGCTTTTTTCCTGCTGCCTTACTGAAGCTTCCTCTCCATTATTCACTGGTACGTCCTGCGCACCCATTATACTCACGTTAAAAGCATGTCACTCTATATTCATAAAGTGATCATCCTTGGGAGAGAAATAAAGGGAGAGAGAGTAGCCTTGTTGGGTACGATAACTTGACATCATTTGTTTATTTTTTATTGTTATTTATTTATTTTTTTTACATTAAAAGAGCAAACAAGAATAGGTTTTTTTTTAAATCCTGCTCGCCAGACCCTGTACAGAGGACAGTAGTAGAAATAGAGTCAAGGGTGGAGGTCCAATATAGCATTAAAGGTGTCTTGACACTCCTCCTTTGAAAGAGTTCAAGTCACAGGCAGGTGGAAAAACAGACAAAGGAAGAGAATTACAGAGTGTATTTCCAGAGTGTATTTATTTCTTGCTTTTTATTATTATTTAATATTTAAGTCATTTAATCCTCTTATTTAACCTTGAATCGTGTGTATTTGTAGTTTTTTTTTCAAGTTTACCGTAAACCGAATGGTTTTTGAGTAATTTTAAAAACCAATATTTGTCAGTAAAATCCTACGGCAATTTTGGTTCAAAATGTTACTAACTTTGGATGAGATGAAAATTGTTATTGAAAGGATCGTGGGCACCAAGAACACGATGGTGGACTCAGTTTTGTGATTACTCTGATATTAAACACTGTTTCACCCTGGCTTGCCGAGTACAGCTGACTCAATATACATCTATTTTAGGCTGAAACAGTGTTTGATATCAGAGTAATCACAAAACTGAGTCCACCATCGTGTTATTGGTGCCCAACAACCTTTATGTAACAATTTTCATCACATTAAAAAATATCAATATTTTGAACCAAAATTGGCAGGGTACACCCTTAGAATTTTTATGACAAATAATGTTTTTTTTAATTACTCAAAAAATATGAGGTTTACGTAAACTATGTATAGAACATAAAAGTTAGAGCACAAAATTTCCTATCTTAAGAGCTATTACACAATATATTTAAATTCTAAACAACTGAAAAAAGTATACATTTATGTTGATCAAAAATATTTTTTATCACACATTATTTCTCCAAAACTGTGAGAGTTATTAAGACAATGATCAAAGCATTTTATATAATTTTTTAAGCTTAACAATTTTGATCTTATAAAAGTTTCCCGTAGGACTGATAGTTAAGCAGTAAAATGACAAAAACTCACTTCCACCTCAATCCTGGTCCATTTTCAAGGCCCAAAAAAATTGAAAATTTTCCAATCCAAGACAGATGCGAGAAACATTGTTATTAAAAGTAGTTGATGTTACAATAAGACAATGCACAATAAGACTTGTTAAGGAAGTTTTAATGTTAGCAGTGTAAGGGTAAGGGATGCAAAAGTGAAGATACTGGTTAACTAACACGCATTAATTCATTCATATCATATGTAGGATCGCTTGTATTATTATTATTAATGTTTCGTATTTCCATTAAGTTCATATCAATTTCATCTCGTGATTTTTGTCTATTTTAGTTTTTGTTTTTTTCTTTTTCTTAATTGGTTATTTATTTATTTATTTATTTTTCTTGTTTTTTAATTAAACTTTTGTTATGGACGAGGAAGTCAAACTGATCGAGAGTGTGACGAAGGGAATAAAAAGAGAAGAATACGCAGGTTATGAAAGCATTTGTTTTAGTGCAAGTTAAGTGATTTTCAACAATGCAATATCTCTCTCTCTCTCTCTCTCTCTCTCTCTCTCTCTCTCTCTCTCTCTCTCTCTCTCTCTCTCTCTCTCTCATCTCCTCTCCTCTCTCTCTCTCCTCTCTCTCTCTCTCTCTCTCTCTCTCTCTCTCTCTCTCTCTCTCTCAAAAAGTAAAAAAAAAGGAAAGAAACAGCGAAAGATAAAGAAAGAAAAAATATAAAATGAAACACGATAAAGCATTAAACAAAAAAGGAAACGAGGGAAATAATAAATCAAGGAGAGAGAGAGAGAGAGAGAGAGAGAGAGAGAGAGAGTGGTGTAATGCGCTGGGAGATAACCGACGAACTACCACGAAGATGTATCAAGATCATGTAACAGAATACATAAACACACACACACACACACACACACACACACACCCAGACACACACACCCAGACACACACACACACACACACACACACACACACACATTGCTATACAGTCACACACAACACTGCACGGTGAACACATCCCTTGCCTCCTCACCCCGCAATTGAGGTCGCGTCCATAACAGGTATCAACAAGGTGTAGTGTAGTGTACCTAACTAATTAACTCCCCCTAAAGGTAATTATGTCTAACCTAACCTAACCTTACCTTACCTTACCTTACCTTACCTAACCTAACCTAACCTAACCTAACCTTACCTTACCTTACCTTACCTAACCTAACTAATTAGCTCCCCCTACAGGTAATGCAAAGGTAATTATGTTTAACTTCCTCACTTGAAATAGTAGTGGTTAGTAATACAATGTTAAAGAAAAGTCATTGAAGGTAAATAATTCAGACTATTTTGTTTATGGAAAACTTGTAAATTCCAACCTATACGATTTTATTACAATATTTTTTTTTTTTTCATATAATTTTGCATAGTCGCAATTTTTTTTTAAGAATATAATCGAAAGTGACAAAACTATTTTTTTTTTAAGCTATATGAGGATAACTATTTATGATACATTAGTTAACATGATCCGTTGTGTGTTTGGAATGTGTAAGTAAAGGCCGTGTGTGTTGGGTACAGTTTGTCTTCATGTGTGCGTGTGTTGAATTATTGTGTACATCATTATGGGAACAACTGTAACCAAACGTTTTCTTATGCTATTATATTTTGTTTTCTTTTTCAATTGTTCTCTTTTTTTCATTTCAAGGCAGTTCATTCTACATTTAGTATTGTTCTTCCTGCTATTGTGTTTGTAATGTATGAATGTATGTATGTATGTATGTATGTATGTATGTATGTAGTGGTACATCACGTTGTGTGGGTGTGACAGTAATAATGATTGGGTGACACGGAAATAGAAAATGGTGCGGAAAGATATTTAATTACCGGAAACAGTGTTATTGTTTCTCTCTCTCCCTCCCACCCTTACCCGATCAATGCCTCGCCCTCAGTGACACGCCCTTAACTCTGCTCCCCGTCAGCGTCTGGGTGAGTAATATTTTTTCCCCGAGTCTCTCCACAATAATGCCGATGCTTGGAAGCGACAGGTGGCGTGACGGCACGACACACACCTTCACGGGAGTGTTGAAGGACCTGCACGCCCTGGCACAGCGGATGGGCGGGCCGCGGGGTGACGGCCAGGCCCTGTACCACCGGCTGAGTGTCCTGCTGCACCGTGACCCCGGCCTGGCCAGGCTGCTGGGCCGGCGGGACTTTGAAGTGCTGCTTACCCTGCTGGAGGCCGACCCTCGGGCCTGGCCCTGCCTGGGGCCCGCCGTGGCGGCCGCACTCAGGGCCGAGGAGGGGGACGGGGGGCGACGCGCCTGGCTCACCGAGGCTCACGCCGCCCTGCTGGCCCGCGGTGCAACGACCAGCCTGCTGCAAGGACCTTCACAGGCACTGCCTGCTGACCTGTACCTGCTGGAAGCCTGCGTGGCGCGGCCTGGCGTGGACGACCTGGTGGTGGTGGTGAACACCGCGCGGCTGCTCATGAAGCAGGCCATGGAGAACGAGTGGGTGGGGGGCGGCGGACCCCTGCTGCCCACACTGGACCTGTTGCACACGTGGCGGCGCCCCCTGGTGAGGGCGGTGCCAGGCTGGGGTGACTCTGTGCGTCAGTGGTGCCTGCTTCTGGGGCAGCAGCCTGAGACCCTCCCTGTGCTGGACAAAACACTGCTGCTGTTCCGTGACTACCTGCACGAGGCGCCGCCCCACCACGCCGCGCCCTGGCTGGAGGTGGTGATGAAAGTGACGGCACAGGTGCACGCCGCCTGGCGCTGGGCAGCGGCACCAGCCCTCTTGGTGACTCTGTCCTCAGCTACAGCAGGACTCACTACTACCTTGATGGCCCTCATGGACGTCCTGCCGCAGGGCCTGCAGCAGGACCAGCTGCGTGCCGCCTTGACCCAGCTGTTCACGCTGTTGGATGAGCGTGGCCGCCCCGAGGCCTGTCAGCTGCCCGGCGACACCCTGCACGCCGTCACCACCTGTGCCTGCCGCCTCCTGGACCTGGCCGACCCCACCCTCCTGCTGTGGGCGGCCTCCACCTTCAGCACACCCACACGCGTCCTGCAGGCCGTGGAGGACGCCCCAGACGGCGGGGGAGACAACCCCGTGGTGGTGGAGGAGGCGCGACTGGTGACGGCTGTGGTGCGCGCCTTGAGTCCCTTCTCCCTGCGTGTGTTGCTGCTGGCGCTGCGCAGGCTGGGCTCTGCCGCGGGTGCAGGGGCGGGGAAGGGGAAGGGTGAGGTGCCCCTTGTGGGTGTGGTGGCGGACTGGTTCTGCGGTGTGGTGGGCAGCGGCCTGCGCCTCGACCCTGCTGCCTTCCTGCTGCCCCCCGATGGAACACATCTGCTGCAGGTGTTGTCACAACACTTCCACCGCCGCCACCACGCGCCGCTGCTGCAGGTGGCGGCCTTCGCACTGCTGGGCGGGGACACTGCCAGCGTGGAGGCGCGGCGCTTCGGGGAGTGTATGTTGGAGGAGTGTGTGAGTGTGCACGATGCCGCCACCAGGGGCGCCTGTACACTGCTGGCCTTCCTGTGCTGCCCGCGTCCTGCCTTCATACAAGCCCTTGCTGCACGCCCGCCAGGACAGGTCAAGACTGACGTGGCAGCCTGCCAACACGATGCTGCTGCCGCCCATCCCAAGTACCAGGAGCTGGTGGGCGCCTTGGCACGCCAGGTCACGCCACTACTGCAAGGCGGCGCCGGCCACCAACACACCCTCCCCCTCCACCACACTCCAGACACACCACACTAGACCTTCACCACCTCCAATCCCCACCCCCCCATTGCCCCCATACCCACTTAACCCGCCTCCCCGTCACACACACAGACCGTCCCCCGTCACCTGGCCGTCACACTGCGTCCCTGCCATCCCCACGGTGTACACAGCCCCGTACACCTGGTTGCCCCGCGGCCCGTAGTTACACACGTACAGACGACTCACGCCGTTCATGAAGGGCACGAAGTAGGTGCCGCCACAACCCACCTCACGCGTAGACGCCCACACCACCTGTACGGAATGAAGGAAAGGTGTTGCAATGCACGCCCACCACCAAGTATTGCTCAGTGTTGCTCAGCACCTGTTGGTGTTTCTTATGTCTCTATATTCACTCATAATGCATAGTTGTTGTAGTAGTAGTAGTAGTAGCTATTAAATTGTTGGTGATGGTGGTGTTAGTGGTGAAGTAGTCATCACCACCACCACCATCAGCACCACACCTGGCCTCACCTGTGTGTAGTGACTCACAACGGCTGATGAGTCCGGAGTGAACGACAATGCTGAACTCTTGGAAAAGTCATCCACCTCGTTGTACCAAGACTGTATCGCTAACCTCCAGTCCTGCCGGGAGGAGGAGGAAGGAGGAAGGAAGAGGAGGAGAAGGAGAGATGAAAGATAGAAAGACAAGAGATGAGGATGGAAAGAGATAGAACGGAAAAAAAAACAACATTAGCGCCACAAACAAAATAATAAAGTCTTAAAATAAATATCATATAAGAATAATCATACAAACCAACACAATACCTGTCCTTCTCTCCTATCACCTGTCCCCTCAGCCACACAGGTAACCCCCACCCCCCCTACCACCACCACCACCACCACTTACCGACACCCTCATGCCCTCCCACTTGTAGTAAAGGTTTTGTCCCACCTCGTAGTCGCGGGAACATATCCTTCTGTCCTTGAAGTCATCGTGTTGGAAAGTACACTCGTCTGCCCAAGTCTGAAAATAGAAAATGGAGAGTGGGATACTGTTCTATTTATTACTATTATTATTATTGTTATTAGCATTATTGTTGTTATTTTTTTATTACAAAGCTCCTCCCCCTCCTCCTCCTTTCCACACACACACACACACACACACACACACACACACACACACTTGAGCCACCGTTGCCAATTCGTTGTTCCACACCAGCTGGGTCATGTCTGAAGCAGGTGGTTGAGGTCCTGGATTACCTCTCGTCTCGTTACCTGCTGCCACCTGTATACACACACACACACACACACACACACACACACACACACACACACACACACAGGGAAGATGTTTTAATTAGTATATAATGTCTTGTTTTGCTTGTTTTTACTTTCTGTTTGTATATATGTTTTGTTTCTTTAATTGTTTTGATTATGTTTCAATTATTTATTTTTATATCTTTCTTTTTCTTTTTATTACTTAATTCACTTTTTATCACCTCTACTTATTTACCACTCTCTATTTTACTTTCTCTTTCTCTTAGCATATATATTGACTCATTGCATTCATTACTCTCTCTCTCTCTCTCTCTCTCTCTCTCTCTCTCTCTCTCTCTCTCTCTCTCTCTCTCTCTCTCTCTCTCTCTCTCTCTCTCTCTCTCTCTCTCTCTCTCTCTCTCTCTCTCTCTCTCTCTCTCTCTCTCTCTCTCTCTCTCTCTCTCTCTCTCTCTCTCTCTCTCTCTCTCTCTCACCTTTGCACGGAGACTGTTATGGGTGTCGAGTATAATCTTAATCTCTTGTTCATTCACTCCTGAAGAATCAATTACACAGTCATCTGGATCCACTTCTGTCTTGTTAAGTACACAGGAAGAATAGGTGGTGGTAGTGGTGGGAGTGTTAGTAGTAGTAGTAGTAGTAGTAGTAGTAGTAGTGGTAGTGGTAGGGGTCGTGGTTGTGGTTGTGGTAGTAGGTGTTGTAGTTGGAGTAGTAGTAGTAGTAGTAGTAGTAATAGGAGTAGTAATAGGAGTAGTAGTAATAGTAGTAGTATTAGTAGGTGGTTCACTAGAGGTAAAATAGAACTGATCAAGTATAGCAGAAAATGAACCTAAATCTGTTGTGGTTGATGGTGGTTGTGTGGAGGTGAAATATTGCTGGTTCAAGACGACCCAAAGGGAGTTGTCAGATGTGGTGGGTTGCTGGTATGGGGTGGTAGTGGTAGGTGTGGTAGTGGTGGTGGTGGTGGTAGGTGTGGTGGTGGTGGTAGTGGTAGGTGTGGTGGTGGGCAGTGGTTGGAAACGAGGTGATGGTGTAATCTGTTCTGTAGTGGTGGTGGTGGTGGTGGTGGTGGTAGGAGTAGTAGTAGTAGTAGGTGTGGTAGTGGTAGGAGTAGTGGTAGTCGTAGGGGTAGTAGTAGTAGTAGTGGTAGTG
>JAPQNM010000001.1:2800725-2803225 GCA_029783475.1 Metacarcinus magister | reverse complement strand
CATAAAATGCTTTTTTGCAAATATTTACGTGTGTGTGTGTGTGGTGTGTGTGTGTGTGTGTAGGTTGTTATCAATTTTTATATGCATGATAATCCTTTTGACCTGAGTGAAGTTGGTATCATTTTTATAACTATTATTTTCATTATTATCGTTATTTTTAGTGCACTGGTTCAGACTGGTAAAAAGTTGATTAATTGAAGTAATCTCTTTCTCTCTCTCTCTCTCTCTCTCTCTCTCTCTCTCTCTCTCTCTCTCTCTCTCTCTCTCTCTCTCTCTCTCTCTCTCTCTCTCTCTCTCTCTCTCTCTCGTACACAGATATTGAAATGACTGAGGAGGAATCACCTAGGGTCAGGCGGAGGCGACTACTGAGACAGGTAAGTTAATTCAAAAATATATTCTCTCTCTCTCTCTCTCTCTCTCTCTCTCTCTCTCTCTCTCTCTCTCTCTCTCTCTCTCTCTCTCTCTCTCTCTCTCTCTCTCTCTCTCTCTCTCTCTCCCTCCCTCCTGATTTTCTCCAGCATTATTTTTCACAGATATCAGATTAGTTCAGAGGAGAAAGAAATGAAGTTTGTTATCATAATCTTAGATAAAGAAATACTTATCATGATTTTTGCATATTGTGTAGAACAGTAATACGTAGTTGCAGTAGTAGTATTTCACTCCTTCATTCACTTCATTCATTCTTTCCTTCATTCCTCCTTCCATTCACTATATTTACCAATCACTTTCTTTCTTCTTTAACTGATTCAATCTGGTTATTATCACCTTCAAAACATCCATTTTTTTTTTCCTCTTCCTCCTTCACTTCGTTGTCCCTTTTATCACATCGTTATCTCTTATCTCCCCTATTCTTGCCTTCCTTATCTGCTGCTGCCTCTCACTCACCTTCTCACCTTCTCACCTCTACAAACATCATCTTCACCATAACAGTGTGGCTGTTTATCATTTTCTTCTCATCATGGTCTTGTTTTGCTTCAGACTAGTTTGCATTTTCTTCATTATCTCGTGTTTAGGAATGGTATTTTGACTCTCTCCTCTTTCTCTCCCCCCCCCCTCCTCCTCCTCCTCCTCCTCCTCCTCCTCCTCGTCCTTTCAGTTCAGTAAGGTTGCCAGGGTCAGCCTTGGAACAGGTCTTATGGGAACACTCTTCACCTACCCTTCAGTGGTGGCCGCAGATCTACAGAAGCACAAAACCTCGCTCTACGGGACGCCTCTCACCATTGACGGCCTGCAGGACCTCGTGGGTGGGTGGCGAGCCTCTGGTGGGGAAGGGGGTGGCTGGGGGGGTAAGGGAGGTGATGTGTGTGTGTGTGTGTGTTCCTGTTTCCTTCTTTACTTCCCTCCATCCCTTATTGTTTTCCCATCTACAGACTGTTTCCTTTCATCTTTCCTTTCCTTACTTCCTTCCTGTCTATCTCTCCTCCTCCTCCTCCTCCTCCTACATGCATTTCCCGTTCTCCAGGCAGTCTCTTGATGCTGAGTTCCCTCCCTGGGGCGTGGCTGACAGCGGCCTTTGCTATGCGTCTCGGCAGGAGGAAAGGCATGATGATGAATGGTGTGGTGTCTGTGGTAGGCTGGCTCGGCATAGCGCTGGTACCTTACCCCGCTGGCATACTAGCATCCAGGTGTGTAATGAGGTGGCAGGTGTGTGGGTGAAGGTCAGGTGTGTGTTTTGGAGTCAGATGTGAAGGTAGTGAGGTGTGTGTTACAGGTGTGTGTGTGTGTGTGTTTTTCAGGTGTGTGTCTGGGCTTGCTCTGGGCGGCATCTCTGTGATCATCAATGCTTACGTGGCTGAGTTGTCTGATGATGAGGTGCGAGGAATGATGAGTATGGCGTTGAACCTGGCCATCCTTATAGGTGAGTGTGTGGGTGTGTGGGTGTGTGTGTGTGTGTGTGTGGGTGTGTGTGTGTGTGTGGGTGTGTGTGTGTGTGTGGGTGTGTGTATATCATTCCTGAAGTCAGTCATTAAATCACTCAATAATTTAGTCTCTATTTTGTTTCTCTCTATACATATTTTTTTTTCCTCTCTTTCTTTCTCTTTCTCTCATTAAATCATTCATTCACTCAATAATTTACTCTATTTTGTTTTTCTCTATATTTTTTTCTCTCACTCTCTCTCTCTCTCTCACTCTCTTACTCTCTTACTCTCTCACTCTCTCCCAGGCCAGGTGTTCACAGTGGCTCTAGGTTACGGCGTTCGTTACTACACCGTTGCCTTCATCAATGCTCTCATCCCCGCCGCCTTTGTAGCCTTCCTGGTGTGGCTGCCGGAGTCCCCTTCCTACCTGGTGATCAAAGGTGAGGTTAGAAGGTAGTAGTAGTGTTAGTGTTAGTATTAGTATTCCTCCTCGTCTTTGTTTTATTAATCATCACCTTCTTCTTCATCTTTTCATATTTTTTCAAGTGAGATTTATTTTTTTGCATTTTTTTGTTG
Source organism: Metacarcinus magister (assembly GCA_029783475.1). Taxonomy (NCBI): domain Eukaryota; kingdom Metazoa; phylum Arthropoda; class Malacostraca; order Decapoda; family Cancridae; genus Metacarcinus; species Metacarcinus magister. Next base: position 2,800,790 of record JAPQNM010000001.1, on the reverse strand, counting down.
CCCCTTAATGTAAAAAAAATAATAATAAAAACAAAAAATGTGTTGTTCTTTTTCTCAACTGTTAA
>JAPQNM010000001.1:2773225-2795725 GCA_029783475.1 Metacarcinus magister | reverse complement strand
TGTGTGTGTGTGTGTGAGACTATGTGAAGTGTGTTTTGATGTTTGAGTTTGTGGTAATGTTTACTGACTCACCACCTGTCCACAGAATGCCTCCTCTTCCTCCTCATACAGTGAAGTAAGTGGCAGGAACACTTATATGTACTCATTGAAATGTGTTGATGGACACACACACACACACACACACTTCCTTGTTGATTCACTCCCTCACTCATCACTCACAAAGGGTTGAGAGAAAAAGTAAATATGTGAGTGAAAGCGATGATCATGTGTTGAAACTAAATACTTGTTCAGTAAAAGCACGAATCACTGTTTGTTCATCACCAAAAAACAAAAGAAATAAGCAGAACATTTATTAGAGACTTCAATATATATGTGTCTTCAAATACTGAAAAACAAAAATTATGAAATAGAATCCATGTGTGTGTTAAGGAAAAACATAAACGCACATACATTCACAACCACAAACACACACACACACAAGCTCCTCCACAAATATAAACAACCCCACAGTCAATAATCCTTCCAACACCCCCCCTTCCTCCCCCAGGCCGGCTACCCCCCAGTCATCATACGCAAACAGGACCGCATGCTGTACTACGACTGCCTCCAGCTGGCTAACGAGGGGGACACGAGGCCGTTTGTGCGTTTTGTAGCCCACTGCACCGAGAAGACCCTTGACGTGTACCTTTGGGCCACTAAGGAAGCACTCCCGAAGATTGAACAGCAGAGTGAACAGCAGCAGGAACAGGAACACACACAGCAGGATAATGAACCACAGCCAAGCGATGAAAGTGCAGCAAAGACATCAAGTTCAAGCGAAACAGTTTATTTACATGATGAAGGTCACTTAGATGCAGAAAGACGGGCTGATAAAAAGTTCGTCTTTACCCCTGTGGAGGATATATCACCCTGGGAGGCACCGGAGGAAAGGGAGGTGGGTGGAGAGAGAGTCTTTCCTCCATCTGCCACCACGGAGGACCACATTCTGAGAGAGGGTGAGAATGGAGAGGAGGAAGAGGAGGAGGAGGAGGTAGATGTAGTAGAAGTAGACGGAAGAGAACATTTATGGTTTGTGGGAGAGGAGGAGAAGGTGAGAGTGAGAGGGAGGGAGAGTAGGTTAGATAGTGTTGGTGGTAGTAGTAGTTTTGATAGTTTCAGTAGTAGTAGTGGAACGATAAGTAGAAGTGGTAGTAGTAGTAGGGAGCATGAAGAGGTTATTAGGTATCTTATATCTGAGGAGAGACTTGCGGCCTTTGTGGAGGAGAGAGACGAGGGAAGGATGGCAAGGGGGCTGTAACGAGGGCTATTATATTAGGATAACTACCACACACCTTAACTAACCTAACACATCTTAACGAAACCTAACTTAACCTAACCTAACAATTTCCTCCTCTTTTCATAACTGTTTGTCTTCAAAATACACCTAGAATGACATTGAAGAGAATAGACAAAGAAGGAATATAATGATCTGTTTTATAGATGCAGAATGTCAAAGAATACAGTAATTAACAGAAAATGGATGATAGCATACAACACAAACTTAATAATAATGATACAATAGTGTTAGTAATGAGGTAATGACAACACTGACTTGCCGACAAACACCTTATCAACACAGTGTAAGCCAAAGAAAACAAACACAGTATTAGGGACTTGAAGTAATACAAGAAAAACAGAACAACAACTAAATGCAAGTAACACAATAAGAATAACAAAATAAAACAATACTATTTATCATACAAGTTTTCTTTCTTTCTTTCTTTCTTTCTTCAATATAACAAATAATAAAACGCCAATAACTTAAAACAAACAATACATTGGTGTTTGCATTTTTTCCGCACTCTTGTTATACTTCCTTGAAAATATTAGTAATGATAATGCCAGTTTAGCCGAGAAAGACAGTTTTCTTAAGAGATAATTTATGTGTGTGTGTGTGTGCATGTGACAAAGTATTTTTGTATGGTCTTAAAGGGGTTTTTTGACGTATCGTTAAGCACATTGTAATTTTAGGAATATTTAAAGTGTTAGGTTGTCACAAGTAAGGTCAGAATGCCATGTATAGTAAGGGCATCACAAACCTTATTGTTTTAGTTCTGTTGTAGTAATGTAGTGGCATTCTAGCTGGTATTTATTTATTTATTAATTTATTTACATTTTTGCTTCAGACATTTTCATTATCTAAGCAGAAATGTGATTATTCAGGTGTCGTTCAATAATATAATGTTACCAAGACTCATTTTAATATGGAGTCTATCGGGGTTTTAAACTTTAGATAAGATATTATATGGTTCCATTCTCTCTCTTCTCTTTCTCTTCTTTATATTCTATCTCTATATATATATATTATTTCCCGTCCTTTTCATAGAGGATATCATGCATTCGGCCATGTTTAAGAGTACCGTTACAATATATTATCCCTTTCCCACGTATCATCCTCTGCACCAAAGAATGTTGACGGTAATTATTTTATGAATGCTTTAAGACATTTCAGGTTGGATGTGAATAAGTTAGTGTGAGCGTGTTGTTGTGTTGTTGGGCGTCCCTTCAGCCGTGTTCTGTGATATTACTTCAAGACTCATTGTGAATACCAGAATATCATCACAGGAGAACCTCTATAGATTTATTTTATTTTGATATTTTATTCCCCTATTTATTCCCAATGTTATATGAATGCACATCCATCATCATCATCATCATTATTATGCGATACACACCATTACCTTTACATTGGTCTACTTTAAATTAACGTTTATATCATATTTAATAACCAGAATCAAGAACCTGTTGTAAATTTTTCAGAGTCCGTTATTTATTCAAGTAAACATTATCATAACATTTTTTCAACTTTTTATCCCCAGCTGGTGGAGTGAGTTAGGAAGGGAGGATAGAAGGGAGTCAATTTTACTCAATACAAATTATGTCTTGCTTACAGATCTTCAATTTACAGATTATCATTAGTTTGTTGAGTTAATATTTGTATGATTGCCTTTTCAGTTATTATATAAGCTTTGTTTTAAATCAATCTTCAGTTTACAGATCATTTTTTGACACAAAGACATGGAGTAATATATCCCACCAGAGTCAAGGGAAGAGGAGAGAAAAACATAAAAGAGTAACCAGTCATGTACTTTATTTATCCATCTCGACAACCAAATATACGAGTGTTTTATGCAATGAACTCGTAGGGCAGTGGCGTCAAGAACTCGGGTTTCTTATTGGTGATGTTGACCTTGTGTGCGATGCGAGGCTGGGCTGGCTGACGCTTGCAGATCACCTTCTTACCCTTGGCGTTGGCCTCGTGCTTGATGATGTCGTTCTGCTTGACGCGAGCCTTGAAGTCCTCACGGCAACGGGAGTGTGTAAGGTGCTCCACTCGCACGTTGAGCCTGGGGGGGGGGAGGAGGTGCAGGCATTACTAAACTGAATGGAAGGTGGTGGTGGTGGTGGTGGTGAACAGAGGGTAATGAAGTGAATGGAAGGTGGTGGTGGTGATGACAGAGGGTAATGAAGTGAATGGAAGGTGGTGGTGATGACAGAGGGTAATGAAGTGAATGGAAGGTGGTGGTGGTGAACAGAGGGTGATGAAGTGAATGGAAGGTGGTGGTGGTGGTGAACAGAGGGTGATGAAGTGAATGGAAGGTGGTGGTGGTGGTGAACAGAGGGTGATGAAGTGAATGGAAGGTGGTGGTGGTGGTGGTGAATTCAACACCAGGTAACACTCCTACACCAGCATACACGCCACACTCACCTCTTGGGGAGGATCTTTCCCTTGACTCGCTTGTTAACGATGACACCGACGGCGTGTTGGGTCACGTTGAACACTCGTCCAGTCTTGCCATGGTAACACTTGTGGATCAAACCCTTCTGGAAGGCTCCGTTACCCTGCAGGATGACAAGGCAGTCAGTGGTGCAACAGTGGACGGGGAGAATGTGTTGTGTTGCTTTGTGACTTAACTATACCTCAACTTTGTCATTAATGGACACATAACCAAAGTATACCATAAGTGGTATAGTTTTGATGCATGTTTCCTTATACAAACAAAAAATATCAAGCATATCAACATTTATGATATTATTATTATTATTATTAAGAATCAGTCCACATGGGCTCACCTTAAGGTCAACAATGTCCCCAACCTTGTACACACGCAGGAAGGTGGACAAATGTTCTGTGCCGTTGGTCTTGAAGGCACGAGAGAACATGTTGCGCGTTCCGCGCCTTAAACCCTTGGAGTTAGTCATCTTGGCGGCTTATCTGCGGCAGGGAATAAACAGGTTGTCAGGAGGGAGAACAAGACTAGAAAACACTAAGGCAACAGTCATTAATATAAAAAAAAATCAATTACTAACACCGATTCATACAAGAAAAAAAGAATGATATTATTCCGACGCATACTGGAGCATGTATTTATTCCCGCCGTGAGTGTTCCTTCCTCATACATCCACGCTGATGTACTTTTTAATATTCAGTTTGTCACCCCCGGGCCCAGACACACACCCCAAGCACACCTTATAAATGCCTTGCCTTCCCGTCCCACACCTGATTTAAGGCTTTCAGCACATTATTCCTCCCGTCATATAGTAAACTCACACTCGGCAAGACTTAAACCGCCGCCACGAAAGAAAATAAACACCATCCGCCAGACACACGGATCCCCACACATGGACGCGCCTCCACGGTAACTCTGGCATATTAAACACAAATCATTACTTCCACAGCTGTTATAAGGACATGATAGCAGCCTAGAGGTGCAGCCCACGCCTGCACGCCCCTACCAGTGCACAGAGAGGCCTATAGAGTGTGTAATAAGTGTAATTCAACAGGAGTCACCAGTACCTGCAGCACACACACACGAGGATGATGGAGGAAGGGAGCCGCACCGTCCGCCGCCTCACCGTCAACACCTGCATCCACAACACACTTCACTAATATTTTATTTGCAGTTTTACAGATTTGTTTTGTGTTATTTTATATTAATGATTGTTTCTTATTTTTCACTATATGTATTTGACTAATAATGCGCCTTAAAATGTATTGATTCATTTCATATCAGATTTCCTTTTTCAAGGCAATATGAATGTTTGTTGTGTAATGTATGCATTACATTATTTTTTATTAAGTATAAATGTATTATAATGTATCATATATTGATGTTTAACAGTTCAATTATCTTTTTTAACCTGAATTTAAAGAATTTGGATACACGTCTAAAACTTAACATATCACAAAGTCTCTATTTTAGATATATAATTATTTACATTTTAATTTAATTCCATATTAATGTGTTAGAATATATTCTTATTAATTATATATACCAAAAAGATAAGACTTAGTAGATACAAACCTAAAACATATACACCAAATCTTCAACAAACCCAATATACACAAATCAACAAGACACAAATCAAACCTAAATAAATACAACACACTAATCCATCCTCGTACACAGACCACAACCTTTGAAACAAGACATTTGGCACCGAGTACAACAAGAGCCGCCATTGTTGTTGTTGTTCGTGATCATTCCTCACCGCCTCGCACTCCTTCCTCACCTCATAACTACTACAATCTGGATCTCCTCGGCTATTGCAAAATGGTGAGGGAGGCGCCGGGCAGGGACGGGGGCAGGGGCAAGGCAGGGGAAGGCAGGGAAGGGGGGAAACAGTAGGGTTCATAACAGGGTTTCATTTATTCGACTCTTTAAATTTTGTTATGTTCGTGTTTTGTGTGTTTGTTTATGTTTTGTTTTTGTTGTGTTTTGGGTAAGATGGTGTGTGTGTATGTGTGTTTGTTTGTTTGTTTGTGTTTGATTAGTTTTGTATTCGTATTTGTATTTATTGTATTTAAGGTTTTAATGCAATCTCTCTCTCTCTCTCTCTCTCTCTCTCTCTCTCTCTCTCTCTCTCTCTCTCTCTCTCTCTCTCTCTCTCTCTCTCTCCAGGGCGCCAATGCCTCCCAGCTGGAGAAGGAGATTGGACCAGACCAGTTCCCTCCCAACGAACACTACATTGGTCTGGTGAATGTAAGTATAGAGGGAAGGAAGAGGGAATTTAAAGGGAAGGAAGGGAGGGTGGGTGGGGAGGAGCCTTCTACTATACTATATATTTTCCCTCCTTTCCTTAAACCAGTTCGGCAACACATGTTACATCAACTCGGTGTTACAAGCGCTCTACTTCTGCAAACCGTTTCGAGAGAAGATCTTAGAGTACAAGGCTAAGAACAAGAGGACGAAGGAGACACTGTTAGCCTGCCTCGCCGACCTCTTCTACAGCATAGCAACGCAGAAGAAGAAAGTGGGAAGCATTGCACCCAAGAAATTCATTGCAAGGTTTAGGAAAGAAAATGGTAAGTGAGAATCAGTTTAACATGAAGAAATAGTGTTGATGATAATATAAAACGTGAACAAAACAGTAATAATGATATAACAATAATAGTAACAATACTCTAGTCTAAAAACTAGTAATAATAATCACTCTCTCTCTCTCTCTCTCTCTCTCTCTCTCTCTCTCTCTCTCTCTCTCTCCGTAACAGTTAAATTTGACAACTATATGCAACAGGACGCGCATGAATTTTTTGTTCAGCTCATCGACAGCATCAACGAAACGATTATGGGTAAGGAAACCAACCTCACCTGTACCTGTGACCTCAATTAAGGGTGTGGCTAAGGTAGAAGAGTGTTAATTAATACCTGTACATACACCTTTACCATTCTACATTGCAGTCCTATCTTGTATTACCTCTCTCTCGCTATCTGGGTTCAATATTCTATACTCGTGCTTTATAATTGTTTGTCGTGTTATATTGTCAGCGTCTATTTCATTCTTGTATTTATATTTTATTTGTTTTACTCTCATCCGTTCTCTCCGGATGTCAAAAACTACCTTGTAACTACACTTCCCTTCATCCCTTCTCCTCTTCCCTTCCCTCCTCCTCCTCCTCCTCCTCCTCCTCCTCCTCCTCCTCCTCCGCTCCTCCTCCTTCCTTGACACACGCATATATTTACAGAGAAGCAGTTGGCCGGGCGCAGCACAGGGGGCAGCAGCAGCAGCGGCAGGCCAGGGGGCGGGGATGGGGAGCAGCAGGCAGGGGGAGGGGGGCCAGCAGGACAGTGGTGGTGGTGGTAACACTCCTCAGCAGCAGCAGCAGAATCATCATCAACAGCAGGAGAACACTTGGGTCCATGAGATCTTCCAGGCGGTGGTGACGAGGGAGTTGAAATGTCTTAATTGTGAAGCGGTGAGTGTGTGTGTGTGTGGTGTGTGTGTGTGTGTGTGTGTGTGTGTGTGGCTTCCTATACTGTACTATACTTTCATTCTTACACATATTTATCACTCATTTGCTCCTTACATACTTGCTTACTCTTTCTCCTTCCTTCCCTCCCTTCACCTCTCACCTATCCTTCCCTCCCTCACCTCCTTCCTTCCTTCTCCTCCTTCCTCCTCCATCCTCTCTCCTTCCTTCACCTCCCTCCCCTCTCCCTCACCTCTCACCTCACCTTCCCCCCTACAGTCCCAGGAGTACAGATGAGGTGCTCAACAACCTGTCCGTAGAAGTGCACCAGAACACCAGCATCACACACTGCCTACGCTGTTTCTTCTCCACCGAGACCATCAGCGCTGAGAACAAGGTGCTGTGTGAAAACTGCTGCTCGTTACAGGAACACCAGGTAAGCACACACACACACAGGTACACACACACACACACACACACACACACACACACACACACACACACACACACACACACACACACACACACACACACATGCACACCAACTGAAGGAGAAAACTAGACAAATATAGATACGGAGACAGGACCATACTAGTGTAGCTCAGGCCCTGTATGCTACAACTAGGTAAATACACACACACACACACACACACACACACACACACACACACACATACATACATACATACATACATACTAAAAAATTATATCTCACTCATTCACTCACTCACTTTACATATAATTGATAAAACTGATGAAACAAAAGCTAATTTACTTAATCATTCATTCTTACACACACTCCCTCACTCTTATACTCACTCACTCACTCCCTCCTCCCCTCCCTCCCTCTACAGAAGAGGACGAGGGTTAAGAAGCTTCCCACCATCCTTGTGCTACACTTGAAAAGGTTCCAGTTCCTCGGCCAGTACAACCGCACACTCAAGCTGTCTCACCGCGTCGTGTTCCCCCTAGAGCTAAGGGTGTTTGATACGGTGCGTGGGTGTGTTTGTGTGTGTCTGTTTTTGTGTGTGTGTTCTTCCATTATCTTTATTTAGCTCACTTTCTTGAGACATTTATACAACTCATTCTTACTTTATTAACCTCACCTTTCCTCTCCCTCTCTCCATCATTCATTCTTTCCTCCTTTCCTCACCTCACCTTTCCTCTCGGTCTCATTGCAGAGTTCAGATGCCGTCAACCCCGACCGCCTGTATGACTTGGCGGCGGTGGTGGTGCATTGTGGGACCGGCATCAACCGAGGTCATTACATAGCCATTGTTAAGTCACATCGATTCTGGCTCCTGTTTGATGACGATGCTGTCGATGTACGTAACTATGTGTGCGTGTGTGTGTGTGTGTACGTGTGTGGGTGCGTGTGTGATTAGAAGAAAAGGTTATGTGTATATTCAGTTTTTTTATTCATTTCTTTTATATAGTATTCTGTGATTTGTGTATAATTGTTTTTGTTGTGATTTTTGCCTTCATAGACTAAAAGAGAGAGAGAGAGAGAGAGTAAAAGTTTCCTAATATCATTAATCTTATCACTTTTCCTTCCTTTCTCTCCCCATCCCATCCTATCCCTTCCCTTTACTACCCTATCCTAACCCTCTCTCCCTTCACCTCCCCTCCCCTCCCCTCCCCTTCCCTTCCCTTCCCTTCCCTTCCCTTCCCTTCCCTTCCCTTCCCTTCCCTTCCCTTCCCTTCCCATTGCAGAAGATCGACCCCTCAGTCATGGAGGAGTTCTATGGCCTCACGTCAGAGCTTCAGAAGTCCTCCGAGACGGGCTACATCCTATTCTACCAAGCAAGGGATCCTACCTAACTCAGGGACCCACCAACACCACCACCAACACCACCACCACTACCTTCATCCTTAAGTCTTCCCTCTCTCTACCACTACCATCACTACTACTACTACTACTACTACTACTATCACCACCACCACCATCACCGCCGCTGCTCTGGGTTTACTGTGTAGGAATATGTGTATAATTTGTGTTTATTTATTTTTTTGTTATTTTTATTATTATTATTATTGTTGTTGTTGTATTTATTTATTTATGTGATTTTTGTCTTTTTGTATTATGTGATGCAGTGCCAATGTTGGTCTTTTTTTCTTTTTCTTTTTTTCTTATTGTTGTTTTATGTATGTAGAGAGAGAGAGAAAGAAAGAGAGAGAGGAAGGAAGGAAGCCAAGCACAAAAAGTGAGCTAAAAATGTAATTCTCTCTCTCTCTCTCTCTCTCTCTCTCTCTCTCTCTCTCTCTCTCTCTCTCTCTCTCTCTCTCTCTCTCTCTCTCTCTCTCTCTCCACCCCCCCCTTCCCTCCAGTATAAGTTAAGGGTGAGGTTGGAGGCTCAAAACATTCTTTACACAAAATCCACACTCACAAAAAACTATAAAAAAAAACTAAAAAAATAATAAAAAAAACTTATTTATATCACTAACTAGAATGAAGTGTTGATGTGTGTGTTAGGAAGGTGGAAGGAGATACAACTCAGGTTAATTATGAAGGTTGGATGTACATTGTATTGGGTTATCTGCAACAGTTAGGAAGGCTTTGGTTGGGTAGTTTAGTTAGTCCAATTGAAAAGGTTAGGCTGTTAAGTGTACATACATAAATTAGAATATAATGACAACAATTGGAGTTAGGAAAATGATAAAATGGTGTTAAGAAATGTTGATAAATGAAAAAAATATCAACTTAAAAGAAAGAAATGTATTATAATTTATTGGGAAAAAATCGAATTAGTAAAATAAATAATTAAAAAGATGCAGGAAATAATCATGCATAATTTAATGACAATTCTTTATAGAGATAGACAGTCAAGTTTACTCATTTATAAAGACAGAAAACTTACTTTGATGAATGAGTGAAGGTTTGAAACTCATTCTCTACTAAATGTAAAGGCTGCAAGTCAAGTTAGTGTGTGTGTGTGTGGGGAGGAAAATAACTAGGAAGGGAGGAGCAGTCACTTCATGTTTAAGTACAGGTGTAAGGCAGATGTTTGATTACAGGTGTGAAGGGCAGTGTGTAGCAGGTGTTTGTATGAGTTTGATTGAACCGCGTTTGAAGACGGACAGATTGCAAGGTAGACTAACAGGAAAGAGTCGAGTAGTAACTTAAGAATGGAATTAATATCACTTATAAAGACTGTATTGCAAGGTAGAGTGACTTAAAAGGATTGAGAAGTGACTGACCATTTGAAGATGACTTAATTGAACGTTAGAATGTGAGAATCAAATACTAGATGTGGTAGTGGATGCGGCAGGTTGTGTGGTGAGTCAAGGGTTAAGGTTGACTCGGACAGACTACCACAACCACCACAATCACCCACCACCACACTGATTTAAGGTATTGCCAAGACCTCACCCTCTCTGTCCTAACTTCTTGTCCTTAAGTACGCAAATAATTAAGTAAGGGAATAAATCTATATAAATACAAAATATAAATATATAAATAAATCTATAAAATCTATAAATATATATATTGAGACGTACATACATACTTGCTGTAATTGCACATGTATATAAGAGTTTATTACAGATATTTTAGATGATAGGCTGTTGATTGTGACAGGGTTTTCTTTACCTTCAGACTGAGGTTACATTGTCTTTCTTTCTTTCTTTCTTTTTTTTTCTCGCTCTCTCTTCTCTCATCTGTCTTTTTATTTATTTACTCACTCTTTTTCTCTCTTTTTCCTTTATTTTTTGCTGTCTATCTTCATTTATTTTCTCATTATTTATTTTTCTCTCCCTCTATTCCTTACTATATCTTTTTATTTTCCTCTCATTATTATTACATCTATATATTTTTTTCCTCCTTTTCTTCTTTCCTTAATTAATTTTCCACACACCTGGCCAATGGGTCCTCGTTAACACACCTTGTTTATACCACACCACACCACACCCACACACACACGCGCACACAGCCACACACGCACACAAACGCATTACTGTTCCCCGCATGCAAGACAAACACAGCAAGGTTATGTTTATGTTCGGCAAGAATTGAATTGTTCATTTATTTTAAGTTAAGTCTAATTATTGATTCGCTGTGAACATATTTGAATGGTTTGTTAGTTTTTTATTTTTATTTATTTATTTATTATTTTTTGGTCTTGTTTAGAAAAGAAAAATTATGATTGTACTTTTTTGTGTGTTTTGATAATTTTGTTGTGATTGTTTTGATTATAAGAATTGTATCAGAAAAAAAATTGTCCATATGTATATTTCCTTCTGTATGAAAATAATTGTTTTGTATAGCAGGAAAATTTTACATCAGTCTAGAATAATAACTTTTTTTATAACTTTTCTTGTCAACATTACAATTTATACTTAATCTAAAGTAATTCTGAACATTATATTATTTTAATGTTGAATGTTTCTTTGTGGGGATTGCGTGTGTGTGTGTGTGTGTCTGTGTGTGTGTGTGTTCATGAGGCTGTGTTGGGTCACAAAACATAAACTATAATTTCAGTCGTACATACATAAGTCTTTTTCTAAGTTTTTATTCATTATTTTATTTAGTAAAGAATGTTTTTCGCTTTTTTCCCGTCAACAGTTTGAGTCAATTTGTTTGTTTGTGTTTCGTTGTTTGTGTTGGTAATGTTAGGTTGGTTTTGATTGGCCAGTCCAGTGAGCGAGGAGATTGGTGATTGCACATGAGGGAAGGTGTATCAGTGTGTTTGTTTACCTTGTTTGCCTTGCGTCTGAGGTAGGCAATGTCAGTATTACAAACACAAAAAAATAATACTTTGTCGCTCCAACTTTTTACAGAATCTTGGAATTATGTAACCTGTTTGTATTTACTCTGTGTTCAAAATGTCTCGTAGGAATACTTTTTGAATTTATGTCAATGGTTAATATTCTCTCTGCAAGCCACATCAGTACATGCTCATACATCACTATTTATTACAACTATTACTATTACTATTATGTATTGCTGTATATATATCTTGACACACAGGATTAGGACAAACACCTTTACACACACTAACACACGAGTTCCCAAAAATATGTTGAAATAAACCCAACACGTCATGTATATAATAATAATAATAATAATTTCAACACTCATGGAATACATTTGCTCATCAGGTAACGTTTTGGCCAAGAATTAGAGAGACGAACATTTTTATATCCTCACTGTTAATACCGATGCAATAACACTCACTCTTTGATCACTATAACTTGAGTGGTGGGGAAGGGAGGGAGGAACACTTATTTCTATGCATAATAAACAAACACTCATATTGTTCACCCCATGTAGACTTGTTAATGATCCACCACCACCACCACTACTACTACTATCACCACCACACACCTCTTAATCAGGCTTCAGTCACACTTTTTTTTTACACATTCACACACACTCATTCACCCTTTCTCTCCCTTTGTACTCATTATCACACTCATGAACATTCCTTACACATGCTATAACAAGCTCTTCAACACACACACACACACACACACACACACACACACACAAAGGCAATACTAAAACATGCTCACAACTCGTCCAATCGCTGCCACATGGCCATAAACATCCATGTACCACAACCTATGTATCCCTCATCCCTATCCCCTTCCCCTTCCCCTTTCCCTTCTCCTTCCCCATAACCTCAACCAGGCACAACACTATTACCTATCACCTCCCTCACAACCTATCAACCCCTTCACTCCTGCCCTTGTTGCCCCAGAGGCTTGAGTTCCCTTATGTTGACACTGCACTTTCCTATTTTTACATCTTATTGTCGTCCGGTGGCATAGCTTGTGTGTTATGTTATGTTATGATCATTGCTGTGAGGTGTGTGTGTGTAGCTTTACCCCGAGTGCTTTGTAATGATTCCCGGTTTTTATGTATTTGTTGTGTGGAATGATATGTTCTAAGACGGTGGTGTTTGAGTTTGTTTTGTTTTTGTGGTGGGGGGGGCGGGGTGTTAGGAATGGTGGTGTTTTCTGTGAGTTGATTCTTAATGCATTGTCTCCTGAGTGTGTTTGGTTATGATGGACGGTAATGAGATGTCACTATAATTATTTCATCTCGTGTGTGTGGGTGTTTGAAATAGTAACATTGTATCATTATATTATATTATGTTGAGGTAATGGCATTGTATTATCAGGAGTACAGTGTGGAAGACTTGTATTGTATTGTATTAGTAGTATTTATATCATTATTTGGTATTAGAATGATCATTTATACATCAATTCATTTCACCGTTCCTTTCATACACAGAGTCAGGCATTTATAGCCCTTCAATTCACTTCCATTCACTATTGTATCACCATTATATTTATCATTTCTAAAAGTATTCATTATCATACATCACCTCATTACACCAGTCCACTAATACAACTCACTCTGCACAAACACACACACACATGTACAGCTCTTCACTTACCCTTTCCTCTATTGTCAGTATCTATATCATTTCTGGAAGTATTCTCATTTCACATCCAGTCAACACTCCCTTCTGCACAAAGTCACACACACATACATACATACATACACCTCTCCGCCGGCCTTGTTTACACACCTCAACCACACCATTCACCCACTTAACCTAACCTCACCTCACCCACTTAACCTCACAGTGCCAGGACATGAAAAGTTTGACGTCTTGTTTTCCCGCCAAGCAACACTACAGTCGGTCTGTCGCGTCCTTCGTGTAGCGGCCAGGAAGGGACGATGGACCTCTCACTCCTACTGTCCTGGTGGCCCTCGGTACTAAACCTTCGAGTGTTCCTTGTGACATCTTCCCTTGTGTGTGTGTGTGTGTGGGGCCGCAAAATGTCACCTATGATTTATTTTATTCCATTTAAAGTTGGTAGTTATGTTCTATGTTACCCGGGAAGATGTTATACGCGAGGCACATTTGTGAGGTTGTTATAATGAGACTGAGGGAGTGAGTGAGGGAGAGAGTGAGAGGTTCATCTTCCTGTTCTCTCTTCAAGGAATGCCATGACCCTACCAAGTCCACCTCTGTGATATTACATGTATTATTATTATGAAGGCTGTGATGGGGTCATGGCCGGCACCAAGGCACACAGGACACAGGACAACACAAGCGCCACACACCGTTATGTAAGTTAAACACACACCTTCCTCTCCTTCCTTCCTTCCCTTCCCTTCCTTCTCCTCCTCCTTCCTGATCCACTGTTATTCTGGTACAGTTTATTATTGTATATGATGTTGAATAGTAAAGAAGTCTGAAGATCATTGGTGTTGTGTGTATCATGATGGGGAGTAGTGGTGTAGAAAGTATGTGTGTGTGTGTGTGTGTAGTTTAGAGAGAGATAATTTGCCTTACCTTCACCTCTACTATACAGTCTACCTTTTAGATTAACCTAGTGCCATATCACCTTAGATGTCTGGCGCTTGCTCCTTTATGCATTAACTAACTAACTTAAGGGGACAGGTCTTGATTAGAACCTTCCTCAACTGATGCCTTGCTTGAAATTACACTATTTTACTATAGAAAATGTCTTCCTTCTGTATTTACTGGGGTATCATCTCTATTTTTTAAACCTAGAAGATATAATTCAGTGCAGGAAAGATACCTAATTAATTTATTATTGCATTACTTTGATGAATGTTAAGACAGGAGGTGATAGTGTTCAGTCCAGAGTGATAGAAGCCAAGGATGCAGGTTCAACTTAACACTGATGGATGCTAGGAATCAGTGTGTGTAGCGGCAGGACAGTGAAGGGAGACCAAGGTTATTAAAGGACTTGAATAGTGAAGTGATGGTCGGCCAGACAGTCAACACCAACAAAACCTTCACCAAAACAACAGTAGTGGTGGATGCAAGGTTTTTATAGTTTTGTTGTTATTGTTATTTATTGGTTGACTTTAAATTGATTATTGGAAGATGATCAGTATTGTTTAGGGTTGTTTTGATTTGATTTCATATTGTTTTGAGGTTTTTACTGATATTTTTTGGAAGTAGGAAAAAAACAGGTAGTGAAGAAACGAATAATTGCAGGAAGTGTTATCTGTTTAGTTTTTCCAAGTAGTGAAGAAAGAACGTGAGTGAAGGAACGCTCAGGAAACAGGTTCATTTTTAGTCCAAAGTGAGGACAGGAAGTGTAGGAATGTAGCTTATCTTACCTAAGGATGTTCATAAACGTTTTTCACTGCTTGATGAATTCAGATACTACAGTCAGGATATCAAACGTTCCTGTATTTTCAGGATAACAAACAGTAGCTGGAAGGATGTACACTGACACAAATTAAGGACATTTTACTTGTTTTTCTGAATAGTAAAGAAAGTCATTATGTTTATTTATCAATGAAAACCACAGGAATTTTTTAAGTTTTTGCAATTAGTGAAACAAATTGCCATTGTTAGGATATATATATTGATGAAAACAAGGCATTTCACATTATTATCTGGTCATTCAAAAAAGATAACGGCTGGGATTGTATTAACACAAACTTGAGAAATTTAACGTTTATTTACTTTTTTCTTGAATAGTTAAGGACAAACACTTCAGGGCATAGGTAAGCCCCTTGCTGCCTAATCCTTCCCTTCCCCTATACTGAACCAGGGACCTGTAGGGATCAGGGAACACAGGCAGCGACAACTTAGAAGAAATAGAAAAACTGAAAAACACCATCACCATCACCTTAACACTCTTACCTTACACCTTTCTTCCCTCAAAGACTACACTTATTTATTTTTTCTACATCACAAACCGTTGTTATAGAATTAGGTTGGAGAGTTCAGTTTTCACTTCATTCACCGTAACATTATTTTAGTTAGTTTGTTAATATCAATATCATATCAGTTTTATGGTTTTTCATTATCTCCGTTTTTACTTTTACATCCAATACGTTTTTTTCTTAACTTCACGTAATCTTTCTTTCTATTTGAGCATCACAGTACTAAGGTTGTATTGTTAGAGTCAAGTATAATGAATAAAAGTTTACAGATCAACATCACACAACTAATATCAAGTAATAGTTTATTTGGGTACAAATTGGAATAGAACATCTTGGCTTTAAACAACAAAAATATTAATGAAATAACTCATTCCTTATAAGTTTTGGCTAGAGTTTTAACATGCTATTTAAACATTCAAAAACTAATGCAGTCAATATAAACAAGTATTGATATAACACAAAAAAATGTGGATCAAAATCATTACAAAAAAAAGCACATTAATCCATACTTCAACAACAACGTGAAGCATTATAACTTGAACAACTAAATAATGACAAATGACAAATAATAATAATAATAATGAAAACACTTAAGTCACCTATGTTAGAGTCCTTGATCCCGTCTTTCATTTGTCATTTTGTATACAAATTAAACTTGTCTTTCCTCCACAAAGAGTAGGAGTCATTCTGATAGTGAAAGGTTGTCATTTTTGTGGAAACACTGAATTACTATTAGAAACAACACATGCACACACACTCACACGCACACACACACACACACACAGTACAAGAAAGCGTACATGGAGGAAGAAATCAAAGAAGAGGAAGAAAAATGCATTAAAGGAGAGAGGAAGAAAAACAAAAGATAGAAAGTGAAGAAGGAAAAGATAACAAGAAAAGATATAGAAGATAAATAAGAAATAATACTGGAAGAGTTAGAGATAGAGAGAGAGGCATCCCATCACTCCTACATGCCCTTAGTAGGAGCTCCTCCCTTGGGTGTACTCTGAAGGGAAGCCCAGTTTGTAAGATCCACTGCCATTCCAGAGGGGGAGAGTACCAGCGATGGGCACAATGTTCCATGAGAGGGAGAGCGAGACATTCTTGTGGCCCCTGCGAGTGTGAAGACAGACGAGAGGGGTGAGTGGTGTATTGGAGTGGGATAAATTAGTGTATATATCGATAAAACTAGAAGAATGATATAATATTCACATTAATATCTTCCAGCACAAAGTAGAGAGAGTGAGAGGCTATACTTGATCTGTTTTGCCTTCGGGTGAGATAGAATTAGAATTATTATACTTACAGGAGTCCGTTCCCATCGTCCCAGAAGTAATACTTGAGGTGCTGGTTCTTGAGGTTGACGAGCGATGGTTCTCCTCGACGGATGATCTTGTCCCACAACACAACCTGCAACACAAAGTTAGGTAGTAATAGTTGTAGTAGTTGTTGTATTGCTATCACTATTATCTAATTGTTACCTTTTATAATGATGAAAAGATGCATATAAATAATTGTGTACTTATATATCTGACCTTACATGACCCAACACACACACACACACACACACACACACACACACACACTTACCTGGTTGACCTTGTTGTTTTGTGTTTCATACTCCGCCATGAGGTAGAGGAAGAGCTGCTTGGTGTTCCAGTTGAAGAGTGGAGTGAGGTCAGTGTTCATGTCAAAGCGCAGGGCACCAAGGTCATTCTTCTCCCGAGACACTGCGTACTCAGGAACATTCTTACTGAAGGAGGAAGAGGAAGAGGAGGTAAGATTATGTGCAAGATGGAGGAGGAGGTGAAAGATTTTGTTCAGCTTCATATGTAAATTATCATGTTATTTTTTATTTTATTTTCTTGTTTTGAGGATGAATAATGGAATATAATGTAATATTAAGACTATAAATTACACATAAGACATAAACCAAATAAGAAAAAATATACACTCACAAACTAGTAAACAAACCCTAAATAAACCATTAAACCCGCCATAAACCTTCAAAATCACCATCAAACATTACCAAACACTAATATAAAGGTATTAATGTGCATATAAGTGTATTTAAATTCTATTCTTACAGCACAATATTGGCGGCGGTGATGGAGACGGGCGCCCGGTAACTCTTGAGGAAGGTGGAGGCGAAGCAGCCCAGGGCGAGGGCTGCTAAGGTGCTCAGGCTGAAGGCACACACGGCGTTCACCCGGGAAAGGAAGGTGTGCATGGCTGGACAGGTAGGAGGCAGGTAATTAAGTAAATAATCAGGTGTTTCCACGGTGTCACTTCCAGCTGGACGCCAGACTCTGTTGCCTACACGTAGACTATCCTAATATTTGTAGGTTCGTATATTATTAACTTTATTAACTATTTTTAACCTATATACATACTTTGTTTCTATATAAATACTATAACATGTATGTAATGCTTATATTCTATTATTTATTATATTATTTCAAAGCTTTCTATAGACCGTTCTCATTATCATCACTTCGCATCTTTTTACATATTATAACTAATCAATATACTTTTCTTGTATATAAGTAGTATTGCATTAATTTTATCATTGTTAATTTATATTTATGTCCTGTTTTAGAGTTGTTTGCGAAGTTAAAGTGTGTTGTGTTTGAACCCGAAGGTGAGATGAACCAAGCTTCGCCTTCACCTAAACAACACAACACCGTCGCTAATTTGGCTTCATTTTAAGTGTTTTAAGTATGATTTGAGTGTGTGTTTGTGTGACAGCCGCACACACACCTTCATAAGTGTCTCACCTACAAGTGTGGAGAAAATAGTGCTTATTAAACCGTTAAATATCACAAAATACGAGGAAATATGAGTCATCAACGATTTTCACCCGACACAAATAAGTAAGTTGATATATTTGTTTTTATTTGATTTTTTATTGTATTTATTAAGTTTAAATCAATGTGGCGGGCGTAAGGACACGTGTATTAATGTGATTTGATGACAGAGTACTGTGTCCGCCATCTTACTACTCCCATACTTCATACTAGTACTTTTTATTAGTATATTCTATGTTTTTATGAGTATTACTTCCTTTATTTCATTCTTCCTGTTATGTTATGTTCTTTGAGTCTTTCACACACTTGTATTATTTCTCCTGTGTTTGTTTTAGCGGGAAATTGTAGTTGTAATGGCGATAGTGTGTCTTCAAACTTAATTGTTCTTGTTATTATTATCTGTATCTTTATTGTGTATAGTTAGTGTGGCCTTATTAGGGAAATACCTTTAATTAGACTACCTGTAAGTGTCTTAATTGAGTATATCATGTTTACTTAAAGGGTTTGTGTTGTGTATTTGTTTATTATGGGAAAATTTGTCTAATTCGTGTATTATATAGTTAATTATGAGTAGTTTAGTCATCACCTTTAATTAGAGTACCTGCATGTGTATTAATTATGTGTATGGTGTGTTAGTATTGTGTTGTTGTATTGTAATAACTGTATTGTTGCTCATCGTGGTCCTGGTGTTCCTATTGGCTGCTGATGATGTCATTCCCTACTTCCTCCTTGCTTGCTGATTGGCGGGAAGTGTTGCCAAAGTTACTAGTCATTATTCATACTATTGTTGAGCCTAGTGTTGCATGCTAGGCCTATAGTGTATGTGTAGAGTGTATAACAACGTGCAAGTGTATGTGAAGTGAATGGAAGTGTAATTATGAGTAATGAATGATCCTTGTATGGCGTGTGGTGTCCGGAGGGTTATTCTGACTCTGACTTGGTCTTCCTCTCATCACAACCTCAACCTTATTCAACCATAATTACAGGTCATTATACTGGTTACATGTGATTATTTAATGTCTTTATTGGTGTGTAATGCTGGTGTTGATGTGGTTTGAGTTAGTTTTAATAATTGACATCAAGTCGATAGGAAGTGAAATCGAACGGTAGAGGATGACTACTACAGGGGTGAATATTAACCTTTATCTTTATTTAACGATTATAACCCAACGTCATCACTATAATACAACCTACAACACTTAGGAATTATAGTTAAACATTACTCAACACGTCTAGACTCCCAACACACAGGCGAGGTGAGGCAAAGGAGGAAAGGGAGGGAAGAACGGGAAAATAAAACCCTCGCTAATTTACGAAGCTCTGGAACACATGAGTCAGAGTTTGAATCGGAGGTTGGCAGTTTTTTTGTTTCTCTCTCTCTCTCTCTCTCTCTCTCTCTCTCTCTCTCTCTCTCTCTCTCTCTCTCTCTCTCTCTCTCTCTCTCTCTCTCTCTCTTTGCGTCAGTACAATCTCAGGAAGCCACCGATAGAGAGAGGGAAAAATAGATAAATAGAGAGAGAGAAGAGAGAGTGAGAGAGAGAGAAAAAAAATCTGTACCATACGATTTTTTTTCTTTTTTATGCTTTGTCATTTTCATTTATCCTTCCTCTTCCTGTGAGAGAGAGAGAGAGAGAGAGAGAGAGAGAGAGAGAGAGAGAGAGAGAGAAGAGAGAGAGAGAGAGGGTGGAGACTGAAATACCTCATCATATATAATTAAGTAGTTATGAGTCAATTATGAGTCACATTACTCCACTCACACCCTTAAAGCTTCACACATTGCCTCATTATCTCATTATTCACGACTCGAAGCTTCATATGAACCCTCACACACATGACCCCGATATAACGCCCCCCAGGTGAGTGTAGGTGGCAGTCCGTGAGTCAGGTGTACGTGTATGTGCGTATCCTATAACCCATGTGCACCAATCCCGTGTAGGTGTGTGTATGTGCGTTTGGGAGCCTTCCAAAATCTTATATGTACACAACCTCGATATAGTGACTTATGGTGGGGGGTAGGGGAAGGGGGGGGGAATATGGTGATGTTTGGGGGGTAATAGATAGGTGGATAAAGATAGGAAGGAGGAAATGGTGATGATAATGATAATAATAGTGTTCGTTTAGCTTTTCATTTGATATTGTAATTCATTTTTTATTTTCTTATTATATATTTATTTGTTTATTGTTTTTTCTAAAGTTATTATCTCACTTTTTAGTTTTGTGTTTGAAATTCGTCTTTTTTTTCCGTTTTCTTTACTTCATAACTTTATTTTTTCTTGTGTTTCCTTTTTTATATATATTTTTGTTTTTATTTTATTTTGTTTTGTTTTATTATATTTGTTTGTATTGTATGTGTGAGTGTTGTTTGTTTTTGTTTGTTTGTTTATTTATTTATATACTTATCGTGTTATTATAGATGTTAATATGTTGGATAGAATTTTCCTCCTCCTCCTCCTCCTCCTCCTCTTCTTCCTCCTCCTCCTCCTTCTCCTTTTTTTCCTCCTCCTCCTCCTCTTTCTTTAGATATAAATAGTCTACATAATTTTCTGAAGCCTTTTTGTGCCTTCTTCCTATTCTTCTTTTTCTTCTTTTCTTCTTATTATTATTACTATTATTATTACTACTACTATTACTATAAAAAAGAAAAGTGAGTGAGTATATGAGTGTATAAGTGAATATATAAGTGAGTGTATAAGTCTATGAGTGAAGGTCATTTCCGTGTATGATGTGACAACACTTATTAGTCACACTTTTAAAACTTGATCATTGCTGCCTCTTAAAGGAACGTCGGGGTGACCAGCTGATCAAGGTAAACAAACAGACTGTCAAGTGTGTGTGTGTGTTTTACGGAGGTGATGATGATGATGATGATGACGATGATAATAATAATGATGATAATATTTCTTCGTTTTCATGTTTATTTTTGTCTGTATTTCTCTTTTCATGTGAAGTTGGGAGAGAGAGAGAGAGAGAGAGAGAGAGAGAGAGAGAGAGAGAGAGAGAGAGAGAGAGAGAATATAACTATAGGGTTTCCTCAGTTTTTTCCTCTTACCTAAATATGATGATAAATATAAACACAGACAAACATGAATAAACAGAGAGAGAAGAAGGAAGAGTAGAAGAAGAACGACAGGACGTGGAGGAGGAGGAGGAGGAGGAAGGTGAAGAAGAGGAGGAGGAGGAGGAGGACTGGATGCTATTAGTGTTACCATAATGGGATCGACACCTCCTCCTCCTCCTCCTCCTCCTCCTCCTCCTCCTCCTCCTCCTCAGATAGACATACGTGCACACACCTGTGGACGTTTTAATGCAATAGTGTGCGTGTGTGTATGTGTGTGTGTGTGTGTGCGTGTGTGTATGTTGCTTAAAATCTTTGTTATGTTATTGTGTGTTTTTCTTCTTTCCTCCTCTTCATTCAATCCCTCTCTCTCTCTCTCTCTTTCCTCTCTTCCCCTCCTCCCCTCCTCCCCTCCTCCCTCCCTCCCTCCCCCCGCCCCTCCCTCCCTCCGCCGCCCCTCCCGCCCACAAGTGATTTAAAAGCCTAGCATAGTACGTAATAGGGAGGGAAGGGGAGGAGAAGCCTTTAAAATTCTCTCTCTCTCTCTCTCTCTCTCTCTCTCTCTCTCTCTCTCTCTCTCTCTCTCTCTCTCTCTCTCTCTCTCTCTCTTAAATATAATAAAAAATGAAAGGAAAATTAACCAGGAAATTGATTTTTTTATTATTTTTTTTGTTTACATTTAATTTATTTATTAATTTTGTTTATTATTTTTTTTTTTTTATGATTATTATTTGTTGATTAT
>JAPQNM010000001.1:2765725-2768225 GCA_029783475.1 Metacarcinus magister | reverse complement strand
ATATTTTCGTTTATTTATTTATTTATTTATTTTATTCTGTTTTATATGGTTGTTTTTTTTGTTTGTTTTTTCTCCTTATTGTTACGTGTTTGTATATATTAAGTATTGTTTATTATTATTATTATTATTATTATTATTTATTTGTTTTCTTATTATTATAGTTCTGACTCATTTTTTTATTGTTTTGTGGTTTTTTCTACCGTTGTTGAGAGAGAGAGAGAGAGAGAGAGAGAGAGAGAGAGAGAGAGAGAGAGAGAGAGAGAGAGAGAATGTGACAGTACCGTTCATAGAGGACTGTGACTTTTCTCTTTTTCCTCTCTCTCTCTCTCTCTCTCTCTCTCTCTCTCTCTCTCTCTCTCTCTCTTTCTCTCTTTCTCTTTGTCATAGAATTAGCTTAGTCGGTGGTGTGTGTGGAGGAAGAAGGAGGAGGAGGAGGAGGAGTCTTGGCAAGGAAGAGTGAGAGGAGGGCCAAGAGAGAGAGAGAGAGAGAGAGAGAGAGAGAGACGCACAGACAGACAAACAAATGAAAGAAAAAATTAACAAATAAAAAGTGCAAGAAAACAAAATTAAATATAAATAAATAATAAATATAAAAAAAAATTATATTAATGAACAATTTTTGGAGGAAATTAAAAAAAAAATATTATAAACACAAACAAACGAACGAACGAACAGTGTAATGAAAGAACGGAAGGCGATTATGAAGGGAGGGAAGGAGGGAAGGGAGGGAAAGGAGGGGGAGGGAGGAACAGTAGCAAAAGGAGGGAGGGAAGGTGCCAATGTGTTGCTAATGTGCTCTCTCTCTCTCTCTCTCTCTCTCTCTCTCTCTCTCTCTCTCTCTCTCTCTCTCTCTCTCTCTCTCTCTCTCTCTCTCTCTCTCTCTCAAGTATTATGGCACCATTCTTTTAAGTCAGTTATCAGCTATTCAGACAGTCATCCATCTTGTCAGTCAATCAGTCATACAGTCAGCCAGTCAGTCAGTCATCCATTCATTGTCAGTCATCCATCCATTCATTCACCGAGTCAGTCAGTCAGTCAGACATTGTGAGTAATTTATCCATTCATTCATTAAGTCATTTATTCATTCATGCACATCCAGTTACACAGCCAATCATCCATCCAGTCATCCATCCATTCATTACACCACCACCACCACCACCACCACCACCACCACCACCACCACCACCACCACCACCACCACCACCACCTCCTCCTCCGCCGCCGTTCACCTGGCCGCCGCCGCCGCCAGTGTTGGGGGAACCCTGGGAGAGGGAGGACGTGCGCGCGCGCTCTCCGACTCCCCTCCCCCCTTTTTTTTTTAAGGTGCGTGCGTTCTCAAGTGTGACCTCGAGGGGGGGCGGGGGTGTGTTGTGAACCCCCGCCCCCCCTTTGTACTCTATCTTATGCGTACTGTTTGTGTCATCTTTTTGTCGTGTGCACATCGCTGTGTACGTGTAGTGAAAAGTGCACACAAGCTCTGCCGTGCTGTGTAAACTTTCCTGTGTGTGTGTATGTGTGTGTGTGTGTATGTGTGTGTGTGTGTGTGTGTGTGTGTGTGTGTGTGTGTGTGTGTGTTCAATGCCATCGAACTCTGCAAACTGGACATTTAAATTCTGTTACCACCACCACCACCACCACCACCACCACCACCACCACCACCACCACCACCACCACCACCACCACACTACTACTACTACTACTACTACACGATGCAACACAACCACTAATTCCAACAACAACATAAGAATGATAATAACATTGAAAACAGTGTATGAATCACCCTTACCTGTAATTCTCACCTGTGCACCTCTCAACACCTGTAATTAACCCTGACAGGTAGAATGAAGGAACACACACACACACACACACACACACACACACACACACACACACACACACACACACACACGAAGAAATAATAATTGAATTCACTTGGTTTTTATATATATAAGAATCACACGTGTTTTTTTTTGTTTTGTTTTTTTGTTCTATAAGTTTAGGTGTTTTAAATAATTACTCCCAAGGGATGATAGGTGTGTGTGTGTGTAGGTGTGTGTGTGTGTGTGTGTGTGTGTGTGTGTGTGTGTGTGTGTGTGTAGATCGTTCAAACATAACAGGTGTACTACTATTACTACTATTACTACTTCTTCTACTACTACTACTACTAATAATAATAATAATAATAATGATGACAAAGGAAGAAATAGTTTAGAGAGAGATAGAGAATTTAAGTCGATGATTCACTCTCGTTGTCGGAAAGAGAGAGAGAGAGAGAGAGAGAGAGGAGAGAGAGAGAGAGAGAGTGTTGAAATGAAGTGTTTTGTGAATGACCTCAGTGTTCATGAATGAGAAGTGGTTGTTGTTATTGTTGTTGTTGTTGTATTATCATTATTATTATTATTATTATTATTATTATTACTTCTACTATTACTACAAACTTTAACATCGTAGTAGTAGTAGTAGTAGTAGTAGTAGTAGTAGTAGTAGTAGTAGTAGATAA
>JAPQNM010000001.1:2740725-2750725 GCA_029783475.1 Metacarcinus magister | reverse complement strand
GAGAGAGACTAAAATGGTTCAAAGTGTGGTAAGGCTTAGTTATGAACCGTAAGAACAAGAACAAGAATATAAGTGCAATTTAAGAATATATGTGTTCCTCAGTTTGTGTTGAAAGTTTGTGCACAATTTGAACACTGTAGGGTGGGCCGGATTAAAGGGGGGCTATAAGGGTTGTAGCTCCCCGGCCCCCCATAGAAAAGCGCCCCCCCCACAGCTTAGAATAAATAGTATACATAGGAGTTACTGACTTAAAACTGACTAGAGTGATTTTAATATTGACTTTAACCTACTTTTATCCCCCCAAAAAAGTACTCGGTGACTTAAACATTGACTTACGACATTATTTCTTCCCGAGTGACTGAAACGATGACTTATATTTAACTTAACTATCCATTACTTATAAATACAAACTCTGAAACTCACTTACAATTGGTATTAAGTTATTATTGATTGAGTTTAAAGTTTGTGAGTGAGTGTTATAGTGTGTGAGTGAGTGTTTCCTTATCCTTACAGAGTTACAACATCCTGTATGAGCTGAATGTGAGTGTGTCGTGTCCTAAGCCGGAGTTTGTTCAGGATTCACACTTCATGAGGATTCCAGTCAATGATAACTTCAGTGAAAAACTTATGCCTTACTTCAACGATGCTTTCAACTTCATCGGTACGTGTTATCATTGTTATTATTATTGTTGTTATTGTTATCATTATTATTGTTAGTGCACTTTTCATTATTATTGTTATTATTGTTAGTGCACTTTTCATTATTATTATTATTATTATTGTTAGTGCACTTTTTATTATTATTATCATTATTATTATTGTTACTGGACTTTTTATTATTATTATTGTTGTTGTTCTGTGTTCCTCTTCATCTCCTCCTCCTCCTCCGTGTAGACAAGGTGCGTGAG
Source organism: Metacarcinus magister (assembly GCA_029783475.1). Classification (NCBI taxonomy): domain Eukaryota; kingdom Metazoa; phylum Arthropoda; class Malacostraca; order Decapoda; family Cancridae; genus Metacarcinus; species Metacarcinus magister. The sequence continues at coordinate 2,749,817 of JAPQNM010000001.1, read as the reverse complement.
GGTGGAGGGTGTGTGTTGGTGCACTGCCTGGCGGGGGTGTCACGCTCTGCCACCGTGGCCATCGCTTACGTCATGAAGCACCTCAGTCTGCCCTTCGAGGAGGCTTACATGTACGTATGGCTGTGTGTGTGTGTGTGTGGGTGTATTGTGAAGTGTAATGATTGTAATAGTAGTAGTACTAGTATTAATAGTATCAGTATGAGTAACCCCGCCCCGCCTTGCCCCGCCCAGGTACGTCAAGACCCGCCGCCCCACCATCTCTCCAAACATCAACTTTGTGGGTCAGCTTGCCGAGCTGGACCGTCAGCTGCGCCGTGACCCCAAGGCGCCCCGTGACCCCGTGTCTGCCCCTGTGCTGCTGCGCCCCCCCGCCACCCCCGCCTCCCCAGCCGTGCCCCACAGTCCCACCTCCCCGGACCATCCCCCCGCAGGGCACCTCTCCAAGTCCCTGAGCCTGAACCTTGGGTGTGGCCTGGAGGCCTTGTCGGGCTCAACCTCACCCCACATCCTGTCCCGTGCCCCCTCAGACCTGTCCCCGTCCACGGCCCTGGCACGCCTCACCTTCCCCCCCTCCACACCCCCGGGGCCAAGGGTACCACGCTCACCCGTCTTCACCTTCAGGCGGAGCTGTGGCTCACCCTGCTCACCCTCCACACCCGCACCTTGCCCCTTCTTCCGGGGCAGGCTGGGCTCAGGAGGGTCCCTGCTCAAGGGGGAGGAGGCCCGGACCTTCAACACCGGGGCAGAAGAGTCCATCAGGGAGGTGATCGGCCGGCCCCGTGAGGCCATCACCAAGACCGATGCTGCCCCTGCCCCCGCCCCGGCCCCCACCCCTGCCACGCTCCCAGCAGGCCCCCGGCCGCGGCAGGTGTCAGTGTGTGTGATAGAGGTGAAGGGGGGCGCCGACCCCGTGCAGTACCTGCGTGGTGAGCCCATGGTGGTGCGTGAGACCCCGGTGGAGGCCATGCCGGTGAGGCCATCAGCACGCTGCCATCTGCAGGTGGACCTCACACCACCACCACCACAACCACACACCAACACTACTACTACCACTACCACCATCACACACACCTGTGCTGCCACCAAGCCCACCACACCCATGCCCCACACCCCACTCACACCAGCACACACAGCACCCACCACACCCATCACACCCGTGCCCACCACCCCACTCACACCCATCACCCCCACCATGCCTGGGCCCACCCGCCCAGTGTGTGGGCGTGTCAGGGAGGTGGTGGTGCCCATCCGGCGGGAGGTGCAGCCGGCCGCCGCCTTGCCCTGCCCCGCCACCCCCGCCCCGCCCAAAGGGGGCGTGTGGTCCCCTGACAGCCCCCACGAGGCCGCCGTTGCGGGTCCTGCCCCGGCCAGACCCGGCTCCCCGACGCCTCCCGGTGTGCAGCAGAGTGACTCGGGCATCCTGGTGGCCGGGCTCAACTCCGGTGGCCCCGTGAGCCCCGCCCTGAGGCTGCCCCGCTGCCACTCTTCCTCTGAGACTCACCTCAGCACCCGCCGCCTGCTGGAACACCTTCCCCCGGACTTCTCGGCACGCAAGTGTTCCAGCTATGACGAGGTGGGGCGTGCCTGGCCCCTGTGCCCCGCTCACCCGGCCCCGGCCCCGCCCCGCGCCTGGGAGCTGGCACGCAGCGACAGTGTGTCCACCAGCGGCTTCGGCTCTGAGATTTCAGACTCAGACTTCCTGGGTGAGGACGGACCCGCCCCCCAAGACGACCCCCTGGGCCCATACCAGGCTGTGTTTGCTGACGTGTTCCCAGGGGAGGGCCCACCGCCCCCCCTGCACCACCAGCCACGCCGCCACCCTGCCCCCATCACACCTGCACCAAGGGCACCACGCCCTGCCAGCCTACCGGGCGTCACAGGCACCTACTTCTCACACCTGCAGGTAAACTAACACACAACACTCTTATCATCCTCCTAACACAATATTTCATCTCAATTTGAACCAAACAACAAATGTAATGTGTAGATAATGTAGAGTGATGTCGGTCCTTACGGGTAACACCCTGACACCAATGCCTAACACCTCCTTGGCTGGCCTGCAGAGTCGTCTTGACAATGACCCAAGCCTGGACATGGGTGTGGAGCTGGACCGTGACGACGATGATGACGATGATGATGATGATGATGATGATGAGGATGTGAAAGGGTTTGAGCTGCGTCGAGGAGGGAGGAGAGGAAGGAGGGGAGTGGAGAAGAAGGACTCTGGCTACTACTCCTTCCTGACTGAACATCCTCCAGTCAATCCTAAGACTATGGGGGAAGGTGTGCGTCATACCTCAAGTGAGTGTGTGTGTGTGTGTGTGTGTGTGTGTGTGCTCGTGTGTGTGTGCTCGTGTGTGTGTGTGTGCGTGTGTGTGTGTTTGGTTTTCATTCTCATATTTTGCTTTTCTTTCTATCTATTGTTGCTCTAATGTTGTTTTTCTCTCTTTCTCTCCTTTTTTTTTATCTTTTATCTCTCCTTCTTTGAGTCTGTGTGTGTGTGTGTGTGTGTGTGTGTGTGTGTGTGTGTGTGTGTGTTTTGAAATAATTACTGTTATTAGTTATTATTATTATTATTGTTATGATGATATTGTCAAGGAAACATTACAAAGAAACAATTTATTCTCTCTCACACACACACACACACACACACACACACACACACACACACACACACACACACACACACACACACACAAGTTTGATGAATCAGTGAATAATTTGAACATGGGATGAAAGAAAATGGAATGTGCTTACTCACTCACTCACTCACTCACTCACTCACTCACTCAATGTTACTAAATAAGAGTTGATTTGTGCTGCTTCTTCCTCCTCTTCATATTTTTATTTTGTCATTTTTTTATTTATTTGTTTATTTTTATTATTTATTTGGTTTCTTTATTTATTTCTTATTGTTTTTTCTTTCCTTCCTTCCTTCCATCCTTTCTTTCTTTCTCTATTGCAATATTATTTAATTTCTGTTTGCCCGTATTTTTTTTTCTCTTTATTTTTTATTTATTTATTATTTTTTTTCCCTTCTATTTATTTATTCCCGTTGATATCTCCCTTGTCTTGCCCTCACCTGCCCTCACCTTTGCCCTGACCCAAGGTAACCTGCGTCCCCTTCTTCACAGGCATGATAAGTCTTTTATGACACCGACCACCCACCCCAGGCACCACAGGTAATGAAAGGGAGGATAACCTAACCCGACCTACTCCTGACCCCTGACCCCGCCCTCGCCCCCGCACCTGCACCTGTCCCTGCCCCGCCATACTACACCTCTACACACACACACACACACACACACACACACACACACACACACACACACACACACACACACACACATACATACATATACAATGCTCCCTCCAATTTTGCGGGATCCAATTTTTTGATATTCCAATTTTTCGACCGAGACCAATTTTCATCTTAAGTCCAGGTACAATAAAATGGTCATTTAAATTAATTTTCTTATGGATAATGATAATGTTTATGTTTTTCTGTATTTTTCTTTATTGTAGGATGTGTAATTACATGTATTTGTGTACAAACAAGGCCAAAAATATGACTAAAATCACCATAAGGTTAATGATTCCAATTTTGCGAATTCGAATTTTGCGGTCTGCAATGTTGACCAATTTAACACAAAATTGGAGGGAGCACTGTATATATATACATGCATATACATATACATACACATACATATACATACACATACATATACATACACATACATACACCTACACACACATCTATATATTTATAAATATTCATACATTTATACATACTATATACATCTACATCTGGATTTCTATCTATCTATCTATCTCTCTCTGTCTGTCTTTGGTTTAATTTTTCTTGATTTTATCCTTTTCTTCTTTCTCTTCCTACTTCTTGTCTCCTTCCTTCCTTCCTTCCTTCCTTCCTTCCTTCCTTCCTTCCTTCTTTCTTAATTAACGTGCCTAACACCCCCCCTAACCCCTAACACCCCCCACTAACCCCCCTAACCTCCACTACTAACAATAATAATGGAATGATGATGATGATGTGAGATTGACCTTGTTTGTTGTTTTGTTTGTTTTGTTTTATTTATTTAATTGATTTATTTATTTATATTTTTTTATTAATTCATTGTTTTTTTGTTTTTTCTTTGTTGTGTTTATTTTGATTTTATGATTATTTATATTTTTTTGTTTTCTGTTTTGATTTAGTGCAAATTATAATATTGATGATGATAGTAATAATAATGATGACACGCAAGGAACGTCTCACATCAATAGAGTAAAAGAAACGCACATATGTAGATATTTTTCATGTGCGTATCTCTCTCTCTCTCTCTCTCTCTCTCTCTCTCTCTCTCTCTCTCTCTCTCTCTCTCTCTCTCTCTCTCTCTCTCTCTCTCTCTCTCTCTCTCTCTCTCAGATCAAGTTAGAGGTGGAGTTAGTGGTGTGTTAAAGTTAGAGTTAGAGTTAGTGGTGTGGTTGGGTTAGAGGTGGAGTGAGTAGAAGTTAGGTTTAGGTTTAGTGAATGTAGAGTTAGTGTAAATATACATTTGTTGTACAGTTTTGGAACATTAAGTGTAAATGATTATTGATCAATGGATTTGCATGAATTTTAAATAATAGTTTATAATGTGTAAAGAAAAGATTGTTATGTTGTATTAATTAGAAAACGATTTAGTTTGTGTTGGAAAAATTTGGGTTTATCAGATTATAATTGATTATTTCCATTTTTCATATTTATTTTTATATTAATGTTTTTGTTTATTGCATATTGAATTTATATACTTTTTACTGTTTTCAATTATTTTATTATTATTATTATTATCTTTTAGGTCATACTGAATATGAATTAAAAGTGTGTATGTGTGTGTGTGTGTGTGTGTGTGTGTGATACAAACTATGACAAATATATGAAAGTACAAACTATTTATGATAAAACTGAAAATTCAATACAAGAGAACAAAATACTAAGTATATATGAAAAAAATATAATCTTTTGAGGAAAGATAGTGATAATAAGTACAAGATAAATAAGAAAACTATAATAGATAGAAGAGAAAAGAATAATTAGGAAAAGAAAACTTGCAGATAAATTGTAGAAAAAAATTAAATAATTAAAGAATAGAATGACAAGTAGTAATGCAAACCAACAATCAGTATACAGGTACATACAATAGCCTTGCCCCCCCCTTCACCCCCCCTTCACAATACATGGTTGGAATGGTTAGCCTCCCTAGAGTAATGGTGTACAATGGATCGGCGTCCCTCGGCATGATATTCATCACCTCACACAGACTGTTAGTGCTGCAGGAATACTTCATCAACACATCTTATTCAACATTGTAACACCAATGAGTTTCATTCATATCATTTTTCTTGTATTTGTGAAGGGAAAAATTTTTCAAATTTTTTGGCCCGGAAATATCGACCAGATTTGGGTTGGAAAATGTTTGTTGTCATTTTCGTTGGTAAGTGAGTCCCACATGAACACTGCTTACACACACAAGTGTTCAGCTTCACAACCTATATCTCATGATCACTTTATCTTATGCAATTGTTTCCAATTAACCATATAGTTTTGGAGGAAAATATAATTTTGTTTAAAATACAAATGTGTCGTTTTCTCGGTTAATTACAATCCAATTCCATTTAATTATAGCTCATAAAAACGGTAGTCTTCTGTTATATATCTGATATTAAAAACATGATATTCAGTTCATCGTTCGCGAAGTATTTCAAAAAAACATTATTTGTCGTTAAAATTCTAAGGGTTACCCTGCTGATTTTCATGAAAATTTTCACACCTCAGAATCTCATGAAAATTGGTACACAGGGCATCTCGGGCATCACGAACACGAATCTGGAACCAGTTTTCTGATTACTGCAATTAAAAACACAAATCAATCCTTAGTGGCCTAATACAACCAATGACATTCACCATTATTTCACTTTCAATGGGCGATGCTGTGAGTAGTACTATAGTAGAATCATCGTCGTCATCATCATCATCATCGTGAGTAGTGTGTGTGGGTGTGTTGCAGGGCCGAGGAGTGGGCTGGTGTTGAGCGAGGCTGTTGTGGGCGGGAGTGGGCTGAGGTGGAGGCTGTGGCGCCCCCCCCTCCCCCCACCACCACCCCTCCACCGGGACGCACCATGACCCAACACACTCAGGGTTAAGGTCACGGCCGGTACTGTGACCTTGTGTGACCTCAGATAGGCCTAGATTTCTTTTTTATTTATTTTTTTTTTTTCTATTTTTCTGTTTTTCAATTTTTCTCTTTCTGTGTTGTAATCTTTCACTCTTTTTATAATTTTCTTTTCTCTTTCTCTTCTGTGTATGTATCTATGTGATATTCTCTCTCTCTCTCTCTCTCTCTCTCTCCTCTCTCTCTCTCTCTCTCTCTCTCTCTCTCTCTCTCTCTCTCTCTCTCTCTCGTGGTGCTTCTGCTGGCTTATCTCACCCTTTTAAGAGGCCTAGGGAGTCACCTGGCTAGGCCTATTAACACCTGTATAGGCTGTTTTTAGGCCTGAGATGGCTGGCCTGCTAACAACTTGACTCTTGCTGCCAATGTGGTAAAGGAGGAATAGGGAAAATGAGTGATGATGATGATGATAATAATAATAATAATAATAATAATGATAACTGTGTGAGAGAGAGAAAGAAAGAAAGTGTGTGTGTGTGTGTTTGTGTGTTAACTTACACATTAACCAAACCCACAACTTTGTATATTGGTGAAAATATTGAATTATTTTTGTTTTGTTATGATTTGTTATTTATGATTTATCTTTTTTTGTGTTTATTTATCTGTTGATTATTTATTTTGGTTTCATTATTGTTGTTTTTATTTATTTATTTATTTTGATTACAATCTTCCCAAAGTCATCTCTCTTCCTTCCTTCTTTCCTTCCTTCCTTCCTTCCTTCCTTCCTTCCTTCCTTCCTTCCTTCCTTCCTTCCTTCCTTCCTTCCTTCCTTCCCTTAATTATCCTTTCCTAACATTAACCTGTCATAATCTCCCCTTACTCTCTCCCCTCTTTCTCCTCCCTCCCTCCCCTCTTTCCCCTCACTCCTTCTCTTTCCCCCTAACCCCTCTCACCCCCTCACTCCACCCCTCTTAACCCCTCACTCTCTCCCCTCAGACTCGCCATGGAGAAGAGAGAGACCAAAGAATTTACAACTTCAGAACACCACCAACACCACCACCATCACCACCCCCACCTCGCCCCCTCCACCCCTTACCCCTCCACCCTCCTCATCCACCTCACCCTCCTCCACCACCTCTACCACCTCCACTACCTCCTCCTCCTCCTCTGAAAAGCGTATGACTCCAGAGAAGAGGAAGAATAGAGGAACCAGTGTGGAGGAGAAGGAGGAGAAGAGGAGGAGCTGTGAGATGGAAGGAGGAGGAGGAGGAGGAGGATGGTCGCCCTCTCTTCGTAGTGGATCTTCTGTTACCATTGGCACAGGTGAGTTATCCTCTTCCTCTTTCTCCTCCTCCTCCTCCTCTTCCTCTTCCTCCTCTTCATTTTTATTATTCTTATTAATTTTTTTTTCTGATTTTCTTCATTATCTTCCTATTCCTCCTATTCTTTTTACACCATTCATGCAAAAGATTATATAGATAGATAGATAAGGAGACAAACTGATAGATAGATAGATAGATTTGAAATTAACATGAATAAATACTTCTTGAATATAACCATGTATGTGTGTGTGTGTGCGTGTTGCTTTATTCAGTATACATACATTATTTATAACTTACATTGGTGGTGTGTACATATGTGTGTTTGTTTGTGTTTGTTTGTTTGTTTGTGTTGACCTTGAGCCTTCCTCCTGCTGCCCAGGTGTGTCAGGCAAGCGGGACATCCCTCGTTTACTCAGGTAGGCTGGCCAGGTGAGGCGAGGGGAGGGGGGAGGGGAAGGGGTAGCCAAGGTTTGTTATGCTTCCTTTGAGGGGAACACACACACAGCACCTTGTCATGAGCACTGTATCTTAGCACGCAGCACTTAGTTAGGTGAGCACTCCTTAGCCTACCTCACCACCTCACCACCTCACCACCTCACCCTTACCTTTACCTTTACCACCTCACCTCTACAAAGGGTAATGCATGACACTCTTTCAATTTGTTGGTGGAAGAGTAAAGTAATTATTGTGTATTGTTGGTGTGTGTGTGTGAGAGGCGTTGATGTGAAAGCTGTAGCACTGGTAGTTACTTGTGTGTGTTTGTGTGTGTGTGTGTGTGTGTGTATGTGCCTGTGTGCCGTCCTGACATGGTATCCTCCCTGGCACAGGTGCCCTGACAGTGGCGCGGCAGCTGGTTCGTGGTGTGGAGCAGCTGTTGGACGCAGAGATGGCAGACTTGCGGCGCCGCACGGCTGCCGCGTCTTCCCGCATCCGTCTCCTGGGGCGGAGTGAAGACCCAGCCCGCCCCGCCCCTGCCCCCGCCCCAGGCACCATACCCACACCCACACCCAAGGCCACGGCCACGGCAGACCCTGACCGGGACTCACACACCCACGGCCACGCCCATGGCCGCCTGAGGCCACCTCGGGGCACCCGGCCCACACCCGGGGACAGTGGCCGTGCCCGCAGTGAGCCTCCCCTGCCTGCCGAGGAGGGCCTGTACCGTGCCCGCTCCTGCCCAGGGTTGCCACGGTCAGCAGGTGTGCGTGAGGCCGAGGGTGAGGCCGGGCCACTGCCTGAGGTGCAGGTGGTGCGCCTGCGTGGTCTGCGGGGGGCTGAGCCCCGTGCCCCGCCACTGAACAGGTACTCGTGTGGGGCGCTGGACGGGGCGGCCCCGCCCACCGCTGCGGTGTCTGCCACCTTTGAGTCGTGCCCAGACTTTGGCAGCCTGAGGCAGTGTGTGCCTCACGGAGACTCCCACCACTCCTCATCATCATCCATATCCTCAACACACTCCTTCACAAGACTACTACAGGTGTCCTGAGGCCTCACTACAACACCAACCTCAACCCACGTCCCCCACCCCCCGCGCCGGTGTGTGGCACCCGGCACCGGCACCCTCGCCGCCACACCCGCCACACCCGTCAGCCCCGGCCTGTACATACTTAGGAATATTTGATTC
>JAPQNM010000001.1:2730725-2738225 GCA_029783475.1 Metacarcinus magister | reverse complement strand
CACCACAGCAACAACAACAACGACAAAGGTGACGTACTGTACAGGTAAACACACCTTTACAACCCTCACCTGAGCCTCCCAGGTACTGTTCTTACCTTTACTAACACACAGGTAACCCAGATGCAACAATATTCCTCCTCTCCTCCCTTCATTATATAGTTCTTTCTATTTCTCCCTTTTCTTCCTTCCCTTCATAGCAAAAATATACATTCTTTCCTCTCTTGATTAAATTGTCTCTTATTTCTATCTCTCCTTCCTTCCTTTCATAGCAAAAAATACCTCCTCCTCCTTTCTTCGCTTAATTTTCTATATATATCCTTTCTTCTCTCTATAGCAAACTTTATTTTTCCTTCTCTCTCTCTCTCTCTCCTTTACTGTGGCCTAGAATGGAGTCACCAATATGGGTAAACGTGACCTAACATTCTCTCCTTCCTCCCTTCCAACACCCCTGAGCTAGTATTGTTGATGTAAGGGTTAATATACAGGTTTTGTTAATAGTGTATTGTTATGTAGATACGGATGAAAGGGTTCAATTGTTTATATAGGTACGACGTGATTAGGAAAAAATGATGAAGAGTTAAGAGATTATTATTATTATTATGGTTGTGATGATCGTGTAGGTCTTTTTTTTCTCTTCTTTCAAGTAATGATGTGAAAGATATTTTTTCAGGGGTCATATTTTGGTATATATATTTTTCTTATTTCCTATCTTTTTATCATCTTCATATTTGCCATAAACTTTAGATAGAAAAAATAATAACATTGCAAACCAACGCATTATTATTATTATTATTATTTTTATTATTATGATGCGAGGTTCTTCTTTCTAATCTATGGTCTCTAAGAAGGTAACAAGAGTGAGGCGGAGCGGGAAGTCTTTGTATGTGTGACAACAAGCTGTAAAAATTGACTTGTGACAGTTTACAGATATTTGGTGAATAAAAAAATGTTACTTCATCGACTTTTGATCTCACTCTGATGTCATTTTTACAGAGAGAGAGAACATAAGAACATAAGAATTGAGGAGACTGCAAGAGGCCAGTTAATGACCTACACGAGGCAGTTCCTTGTCTCCCACCCTTGGAATAATCCAATATTTATCCATCCCACCCGTCATCCCTATCCATACTCTGATCCAACCGTCTTTTAAAGCTACCTATTGACTCACCACTTACTACGTGTCTACCCAGCCTATTCCAATCATTCACCACTCTGTTCGTGAACCAATATCTACCTAGGTCTGTTCTGAATCTAAGTTTTTCTACCTTGTACCCATTTCCAAGTTTTTCTAGCTTGTACCTATTTCCACGTGTCCTATCCTGACTACTAATTTCTAAAACCTGATCAATATTTCCCTCATTAATTCCTTTTACCCATTTGAAAACCTCAATCATATCCCCTCTTGCCCTCCTCTCTAGGGAGTGGAGATTAAGACGTTTTAATCTATCTTTGTAAGGTAAATTTCTCAGCCCCTGAATCATCTTGGTCATTATTATCTGGACTGCCTCCAAGGAGCCTATATCCTTCCTATAATAAGGTGACCAAAATTGAGCTGCATAATCTAGGTGGGGTCTAACTAGTGCTAAATACAACCTCAGAATGACCTCAGAACTCCTATTTGTCACACACCTACTAATAAATCCCAGTATCTTGTTGGCCCTATTTCTAGCTATAATACACTGTTCCCTGGGACGCAAGTCACTGCTTACTTGAACTCCCAAGTCCCTCACACTATATGACCTTCCTAAGGTAGTGTCATTTAATGTGTAGTTTACAGGCCTATTACCTTTACCTACGCTCACAATGCTACACTTGTTAACATTAAACTGCATCAGCCAGATGCAGCTTAATATCAACAAGTGCAGCACTATGAGCGTAGTACATTTATATTTATATATATATATATATATATATATATATATATATATATATATATATATATATATATATACACGAGATATGCAACACCACTGGTGCCCTAAGTATTATAATTATTAATCGGAAACACAATCAGATTACATTGTCTGGCGTCAGCTGAGTGTGTGTGTGTGTGTGTGTGTGTGTGTAGGGATGTGCACCTATCCGGTATCGGTATTTTTATCGATTTTTGCAGATTCGTCAGCCCTTCAGCCCACCATAACACACTCATAACACAACACACTCACCTTCATCTATATCCTTGTAAGTCACCATGTCCTAACACTTCTTTTACTGTACCTAACACACAATAATTAACACTCTTGGATGTAAACAAATAATTACGGTGTTTTTTTCTCATTTTTTCATTGTTTTTTCCGTTTTTCTTTTTTCTATGACTTATGTAGGCTTTACTTTCGGTTTGAATAATTTTTATATATTCTATTCTATGGTTTATATTGGTTTAATTTCATTATTATTGCTTTATTCTATTTATTGATTTTATGATTGACCTTAGAAATAAACATTTTTCATGAATTAAATACGAATCAAATATAACAAATGTTTAGGTAGGAAACATTTAGGCATTTCAGACGATTTTTTAAAGTATATATAATTGCTTTCCTGTGTATAATAAAAATCTCAATTTTGGTTTAATATATACGTGACCCAGCAGTCAACGCACGGCCGCCACCTAGGGTGCCTGTTGAAACTTGTTGATGTTCTTATATTAGGTTACTTACGCTTAATAGGTCATGTTTTCTTTATATCCCTCCACTATTAATGGTGAAGAATGATGTGTAACTGCTCCTCCATCCCTCAAAATGACATGTAGAGGAACAGAGAAGGTTTAAAACGAAAAAATATTATCACCAGGTTGGAGGTTCTGTCGGCTGCTAGCGGTCACAAGAAGTAGTTAGTTACTACCTTATTACACCTTTCCTGGGCCCTGCTAACCCCTGCCGCCCTTCCCTACAGGTACTACAGGGTCACACTCACCTTTCCTGCCAACCCCTGCCACGTAAAGCAAGATACATCACCTCATACCTCAAACTAACCACATTCTACACATGAAACAATAACAAATCACATTATAACACTCACAATCATCACAAAATATATAAAACAAACTGAATATGTTACAAAAATAATTCAAATGTGTTAGGCTCGTGTGTTTGTTAAATTTGTTTGTTTACCTCCGACCGGCGTGGGAGTGAGGCGAGGAAGAGGTGAGTGAAGTAATGTTTTAACTCATTTTAACTCATTCCAGCGTGAGTATGAGGCTGTGTGGCGCTTCCTGTGTTGAATTAATATTATAAGAACGAACTGAAGATGGAAATGTAGGTAAAGAAAGGGAGAGGTAAATGGATAGAGACGTTCCACTATTACTGTTATTCATCTGGAAGATCACGCGCTGGATTACTACCAAGCTACATTACGTGATTCCAAGTAGGAGACGCAGGAAAGTAAAGGCGAGGTGACATCCAGTAATAGTAGTAGAATTATTGTTAGAGGTGATCAGGCATGGATCCAGGATTTTCTGATAGGGGGTAAAGAACTAGCAATAAACTTTATAACACAAATTGCGGGGTATTATTGAGATAAGGTTAGCCTACTAATTTTGAGACATTGACTATTTATTTCTGGTTAGGATATAATGCTTTTACAATGGTAACGGCATAACAGTTAACATTTTGAAATATGCGAAACAAAACCTATCCCTGCAGGGCTGATCTAACCTAACGCTAATTTGATTTCAATATTATCTCAAATTCCAATGCTTGAAAATACTTGAATAGCCCCTGATATTTGGTTAAACTTCTATTATTCAAAGTAAATTAATTAGATATAGTTGATGAAATATTAACACAAAGTAAAGCAAGTACTTCTTTTCTCCCCCCCGTCATTCCATCCCTGGTTAGAGAGTTAGGAAGTTAAAATTGGTGAGAGTCAAAGAGAGAAAGAGTAATGTGTTTGGATTTTGATCAGACAGATATTATAAAGTTTGTTAGAGAAGGAATTGGTTCAAACTACAAATTTACCATTATTATTATTATTGTTGTTATCACCATTATTATCCTTATTGCTATTACTATCATTGTTACAGCTATTATTATTATTATTATTGTTATTATCATTGTTATAGCTTTTATTATCATTATTATTATTATCACCATCATCATTGTCCCCCAGGTCAGGCCGCAGGTATGGGTTCGTCTTACCTTGAGGATATGCGTACATACTTTGAGAGTCACAACAAACAGAAGGAGTACGTTGGCCACAACTCTAAGGTTCACACCATCGGATGGAACGCTGACGGCCGCCGCCTCGCCTCAGGCTCATACGACAAATGTGTCACCATATTTGTGTTTGATGGCCACCGCGAGACTCTGGTAAGCTGTGTGTGGGTGTGTATATGTGTTAAAGAATGATAAAGAAAATAATTAGATATAAAAGATATGATTCGCTTTGCACCATTAAAATTCTAATCGTGTGTTTTACTTATAATACACACTATGTTTTGTACTTACTCAACTATGTATCTACTAACCTAACCTAACCTAATCATTAATCTATCTGTGTACCAGCGGAAGGACTACACATACAAGGGCCACGGGTGACAGTGTGGACCAGTTATGTTGGCACCCCACACACTCAGAGCAGCTCACCTCAGCCAGCGGAGACAAGACTGTTAGGATCTGGGACACACGCACCCACAAGTGTTCTGCAACCATCACTACCAAGGGTGTGTTGAGGGTTCACCTTGCTACAGTGTGGAGGAGAGTACTAACGGAAGGGACGGTACACTCACAACTAGATGGGATTAGAAAGTATTGCTAGTGTAGCCTGGAATAGATGGATGGATGATAGATATAAGTAGAGAAGGTCAATGAAACATAACCTAAACCTCTTCTAGCCATTTTAAACCTTGTAAACTTTTTCTAATGCTATCTAAACCTTCTTATAACCTTTGCAAACTATCTTAAACCTCGTAAACTTTTTCTAAACCTTCCACCTCCTCCTCCTCCTCCTCCTTCACCACCACCCAGGTAACGAGCCTTTAACACACAGGTGAGAACATTAACATCACATGGTCGCCTGACGGACACACCATCGCGGTAGGAAACAAGGAGGATCTGGTCTCCTTCATCGACGTGAGGAGTCAGAAGATTAGACACGAGCAGCAGTTCAAGTTTGAGGTGAACGAGCTCTCTTGGAACAACACTAACGACCTGTTCTACCTCACTAACGCGCAGAGTGGTCAAGGGATACATACATATTTATAAGTAAGTGTGTGTGTGTGTGTTAGGGAGAGAAATTGTTAATGTTTTGAGTTTACAGAAATAGAGAGGGACTATAAGAAGCATATAGAGAGTGATACTTTATAACCAAACCATTCCTCCCTTCCTTTCTCTTTCCTACTCCCTGCTACTCCTTCCCACTCCTTCCTACTCCTTCCCACTCCTTCCTAAACCCTCTCACTCCTTCCCACTCCCTTCCACTGATTCCAACTTCCTTGCCACACACTCCCACATCCTCCTACTCCTTTCCACTCCTTCCCTACTCCTTCCTACATCCTCCCACACCTTCCTTACACCTTCCCACCCTTCCCACTCCTCCCCATGCCTTCCCACTCCTTTCTCCACTCCTCCCCACTCCCTCCCCACTCCCCCACAGTTACCCTGAGATGGAGTTGGTACACTCTATCCACGCCCACCCTGGTAACTGTATCTGCATCAAGTTTGAGCCCCAAGGAAGGTACTTTGCCACGGGCTCGGCCGATGCACTCGTGTCTATATGGGATGTTCAGGAACTCTACTGCAAACGTACACTGCCCAGGTGCGTGTGTGTGTGTGTGTGTGTGTGTGTGTGTGTATGTATATGTTTTGTTAAGGATGTGAAATTATTTTATCGTCATTTTATTTCTAATTTCTTGTCTTCCTCCTCTTTTTAACCTTCTCCTTCGCCTCTTATGTGTGTATGTTAATGTTAGAAAGTATTGTGTTAACTTAATCTCCTCCTCTTCCTCTTCCTTCTGTGTTTGGGTAAATGTGTATGCTAATAAAAATAATAATAATAATAATACTGTAATCTCTTCTCCTCCTCCTCCACGTACAGGTTGGAGTGGCCGGTCCGTACCCTGAGTTTCTCCAGTGACGGCCAACTGTTAGCCTCGGGGAGTGAGGACCAGGCTATTGACGTGGCCCATGTTGAAACAGGGGAACAGGTGGCACACATCAGCGTGGCCTACCCTACATTCACACTCGCTTGGGTAAGGATGACCTAGTGTGACCTGACCAACTGGATATATTTGTTATTATTTTTTTATTTATCTAACACCCCCCCCCTTCCTCTCCCCTGCAGCACCCCAAACACTTCCTGCTGGCCTACGCGTGTGACGACAAGGATGACCGAGACAGAGACCGTGATGCCGGGACGGTCAAACTCTGGGGTCTGGGTGAACGGACCTAACACACACACACACACACACACACACACACACACATACACACATACTCATATACACACATACACACTCATATACACACATACACACTCATATACACACACACACACTATATACTACACACACACGTACATACATACACACACAAAAGGAAACAAATAGGAGTGCAAATTTTCATCATGTAAGAATTTATTTTATATCCTTTTTCAGTGTCTTATAAAAATTGAAGGAAAAATATTCAGTTCTTTGTTTGTATTTCCTTTGATATATTCCTTCCTCTCGTTCTTATTTATTTATTTTTCCTTTATTCCCCTCCCATTCTCCTTTTGTACTTTGTGTGTGTTTCTCTCCTCTCAGGTGGCGGTACATAAGGACAGTTTCAAGGCTTCACTTAGTGTCACCTTAACATCTATGGACAGGTAAAGGAAGTTCAGTTTGGTAGCGTTCTAAGGTAGAGGTATTTTAGATATTATTATGTAGCTCTGTAGATATAGAGAATAGTATACATGTTTGGTAGTATAGAATCCATGATGCTACTTGGGATTGTTATCTACTAGGAAAAAATTTGTATTGTTGTGATATGAGACCAGCATCAGCCAGTAAAGTTAAATAATGGTTATTTCATTATTGTTATTAGGCAAGCAAGGGTGAAATACAGTTTGATATTATAGTAATCAGGAAAATAAGTCCAGATTCGTGTTCAGCATGACTGAAAACATCATTGTAGCAATTTTCATGAGATTCTGGAGGTGTAAAAATTTTCATGAAATTTCGTAGGGTACACCCTTAAAATTTTTTACATAAATCATATATTTTGAAATAACTCGAAATGTTTGGGGTTTACGTAAAAAACGTATAGAATATAAAAGAAAGAGCAGAAGACGCCCGTTCTATTGAGCTTTAGTAAACTATAATTGGAATATAATTATAGATGTAGGAGTGTAAAGTATTATGCATTGATTTCTTTCATAACATTTTAATTTTCTTCATAGGTATTTGAGTTATTGAAAATCTGATGACTATATGAGATAGACATTACCAAACTACATAACTCTACTTCTATACAATTTTCCTGTAGAACTAATATTGACGTAGTAAAATGGGAAAACCTTTTT
>JAPQNM010000001.1:2720725-2723225 GCA_029783475.1 Metacarcinus magister | reverse complement strand
TAAGGCTTTCTAAGGGTGTACGCGAAGATTAAGTCCCGTGAAATGTGTTCCTGTTTGCTGTCCTGGAAATGTTTTGAATTTAGCGGGCGATGAGACCCTCCCTCCCCCCCTTCCCCCCCCCCTTCCCTTCCCACCCTTCTTTTCTCTCCCTCCTTCTCTCCCTCCCTCATGTTGCAACACAGTCATCTCTCCTCCTTCCTCCTCCTCCTCCTCCTCCTCCTCCTCCTCCTCCTCATTCCTTCCCTCTTGTCTTCCTTGTCTTGCTTACACCATTGACTGACTGACTGACTGACTGACTGGTAATTAATTTGACTGATTTACTGTAAGTCACTCTAACAAAGGAGTTTTTCACGTAATGACTGAAATGAATGTTTGTTTTTGTTACGCTTTTGTTATTGTTTTGTTTTGTTGTGTTGTGTTTTTACCGTCATTATGGATTATACGGTTCCTTTACTTTATGGTTATTATTCTTTATTACCCATAACTCTTCACCTATTCACTTAACGTTAACACCATCACCACATTATTCACCGTTTTAATTATAGCATTCATTAGTGTCAAGTTACCGTTGCTTTAAATACACTTAAATACACTCCATCATACTAAAAAACAACGTTATATAACCTTAAAAGAACGACACACGCATTCATAATGGCGAGATTCACAAGTCGAATTCCACGAACGACCGAACACACACTATTTTCTTTGAAGGGGATAATTGTTGAACCAGTGATATTTTTCTCCTTACTCTCCCCTCCATTCCCCTCTCCCTCTCTCCCCTCTCCCTCCTCTCCCCTCGCCGTCTCTTAAGCTTGAAGTATTTAGGAACAAGGAACGAAACTTTGTGAAACGCAATGATTCGCTCACGTAACAGCGGTCATAGATAGCCGGTGTTGCCGTAGTGTTGCTCTATTATCTGTTTGAAAGTGTTTGACGGTGTTTGGATCGGTGTTGTATTTTAATTAAGTGTGTGTATGGTGTTGTATGAAAGTTGTGTTCTTTTGAAGCCGTTGGAAAGTGTTTGGAGAAAGTTTGTAAATTTCTTTGTTTTTCGTGTGACATCTATTGAACCTGACTACCCCGGCCTCCCTTCCTCCTCCTTCTTCTCCCTCCTCCTGGTACTCCCACTCCTTCCCTCCCTCAATCTGAACTCCACCCCTCCTCCTCCTCCTCCTCCACCTCCTCCTCCTCCTCCTCCTCCTCCTCCTCCTCTTCCTCCTCCACGTCGTCCTCCTCATCGCGTATCGTCAAAGGGTGAAATTTACTCCAAACAAATGTATTTCTCCGCTGTAATTTAACTTAAAGGTTTGGGCGTGTGGGCGTGGCTGGACACACGCCGCCCACGCCCACGCTACCAAGGGGGCGGCGACCCTGAAAACGGAGGGGGAAAAGAGAAAAAAGAAAAAGAAACATTGAGAAGGTGGCAAGATGGAGGTCGGCAGTAGGAGACAGAGAGAAAGAGAGAGAGTGAGAGGGGGAGGGAGCGAGCGACACGTACACACACACACACACGCATACACACATACATACACCATACTTAGAGGAGGGAGCAAGTGTAGGTAGTTAGTGACCTAGTTACACCTTAGTACACCTGTGTCTGTGTTAATTAGCGAGTTAATGCGATTACCTGTGTATGTGTGTTTCCACGTGCGCTAAGGTGAGTGTGTTTTGTTTTGTTTGGTTCTGGTGTGTGTGTGTGTGTGTGTGTGTGTGTGTGTGTGTGTGTGTGTGTGTGTGTGTGGAGGCAAGATGAAGGACAATGCAGATGTAACGCGCGCACTCACACACACACACACACACACACACACACACACACATACATACATGAGAGAGCAAGAGAAAGAAAGTTTGTGTTGCTAAGTTTTAGACTCTCTCTCTCTCTCTCTCTCTCTCTCTCTCTCTCTCTCTCTCTCTCTCTCTCTCTCTCTCTCTCGTCACCTCTCATTTAACATAAGTTCTCAAATTCTTCAAGAGAGAGAGAGAGAGAGAGAGAGAGCGTATTACAAGGTTGGTTCACTGGTTCACTGTTTCTATTCGTCACCATCATTTCCTCGCCTCGGTTCGATACCCAAGTGGTTTTTGTTTTATTTTATTTTCTCTTTTTTTTCTCTCTCTATCTGTCACTACTTCATTATTTGTATGTATGTTTGTTTATTTGTTTGTTTATGAGGTTGAAAATGTTTATCGTGGATCCAGTACTCTCTCTCTCTCTCTCTCTCTCTCTCTCTCTCTCTCTCTCTCTCTCTCTCTCTCTCTCTCTCTCTCTCTCTCTCTCTCTCTCTCTCTCATTACCACACACACCTGACTTATCGGATCCATAGAAAGAGAATGAGAGAGAGAGAGAGAGAGAGAGAGAGAGAGAGAGAGACTTTAAGAAATGATAAAGGTTTCAGTTACAATTTGGGTGACCTTGAGAAGAAGAGAAGGAGGAGGAGGAGAGGAAGATTTTGTAGCAGTAGTGTTGTTGCTATACTGAAACCTTCCTCCTCCTCCTCCTCCT